>KN492935.1:3173-15504 GCA_000787155.1 Scartelaos histophorus
TAAAGGTTAGACCGTTTTCAGATTTGTTGCAATGATGTTTCTTCATCTCGAGTTGGGTTGCAGACGTAGATAAACTAACAATGAATGGCTGTGAATGAAACAAAACTCCAGGTATGTTTCTGATGAGGTAACAGCTTTATAGCCTTGATTAAAGTTAACGTTGGAGTTGCATTCTGTTTTACTTCACATATGTTTAACACATCACCCAAAAACATGCAACACCCTATGAACAGTGTACAACAAGGGACCGGTGAGGAGTTCCTCCCTCCTGTGGGCTCACCACCTGCAGAGGGGTTCATGGGGTCTGGGTCTGGTGCATAGAGTAGTGGGCGGTATGCTGCCCCCGCGACCCAGCCGGATTAAGCGGGAGAAGATGGATGGATGGAGATGGATGTTTAACACACAAACCCTGCAAGTTAGGTTGAGTTCTTCTCTCAAACTGAAAGCTCCACTGTGTTTTTAAACTCCATGCGTCTTCACTGGAATTGTTTGTATAATTTCAGCCCTGGAATTACCCATCTCCACTGAACAAAAATAAAAGGTAGCTGTTAACTTGAAAACTACCACTTCATGACATCAGAAGGTGGAAGAGAGCAAAGATATAGACTAGATTAATAATAAATGATTACTCAGGCATGTGAATGAAACAAAACACAACTCTGGGTATGTTTTTGATGAAGTAACGACAGTATAACATGGCTTAATGCTCTCAAGAGTCAGTTTTGATGTATTATAGGAGCTTTACCAACATTTTCCGTGGTCTTGTACTTTCAGTTTGTACCATATAGAAAAAATACTAATAATAAAAATGAGATGAAGCGTTGCAGAAAAAGCGGGGTGCTACTTGAGAGACGTACCACCCGTGAAATTCTGACGCTGCTCATGAAGAAAAAAAGGTTGCAATCCTTTTTCGAAACTCAAGGTCATCTACATACTTTGACTTCAATATGGAGCTCTTCAGAACAAGGCACTTTTGGGATAAGACCGATGCTTCTCCCGGTGCATTCTGGGAAGTGTGCCGTTCACCGCGGAGATACTGAAATAGCGTTGGGTGAGCGAGAGGTGAGAAAGTGCTACAAACTTGTACCTCAGATAGGCTATTTCTACCCGTCACTGGCACTGTGTTCCTCAGTGTCAGGACTTCCCTTTCAGATCAGTGCCGTAAATAACTCGCTACAAAAAGAACACACTTCTTTCACGAATGCTTTATTTGTGTTATTATAGACAGACAAAAAGGCTCTTCTGCAATTTGCATTATTTCCGTGACAGTGTCCTCCATTTACCCCAAGGTTGCATGTGTGCTGCTGTTGTGTTCTTGAGCAAGACACATCGTCCATTAGGCCATTAGACTTTATCAGTTTCAGGATATGAAAACTGGACAATATGTTTTTAGGGTCAACATTTATCGTGTGCACGTTTTTTTTGCCATACTTGGATTTTTTTTTTTTTTAAAGATTGAAAGTTTGAAAATATTGAACAGTATTGTAGATTTAGAATAGTTTTTGTGGTTTAAATCTGCTTTTATTGTGTCCATGTCATAAATTAGTTTCAATATTATTGTTTATCGTCTATATTTACTTCGGCAATATATCGAGCTTTGTGTCCTTGAGCAAGACATATCGTTGCTGGTTGTAAATGTGGTCAGAAAGACAGTTTGCAAGGAATGAGAATGAGGAGGGAATGAATTATGCAATGTACAGCGCATTGACTCTGTGCAGTGTTGTAGATAAGCTAAGTCCAATGCATTTTTAAGAAGGTCTATATGAATTAATGCATTTTAACACTGTGTTTGACTGATCCAGCTCGTCCAACTAGAAAAGGATCTAAAAGGGTATGACATTTTGAATAAACTGTGCTGATACATGTTAGCAGAGTGGTTAGCGTGTCATAGGTCAAGTCAGTACCATCTCGTTCTTGAAGTGCTTTTTTCACGTATTAAAATATCATGATTGATATATTGTAAAAGCAGCTTGTAGAATCAAAGTAAGACCACTGTGAGCTGTTTGCATACTATAAAGCTTTTTAAGTGTCTGTGAACCATGAAGAACAGCTGGTGCACTGTTTTCATGCTAGTTGTTATTCTGAAAGTTGTGAAGCACACAATATGGCTTTGTTTAACAAGTTGTGACAGTTGCTCATATTACGCTATTTTCTGATCAAAGTTGTAATGTTGTTGAATGAAACAAAGCAGAACTCCCGGTATGTTTTTGAGAATATAACAGCATTACTATACGGCTTAAAACTCACAATCACAAGAGTCAATTTTGCGTAATATAGGACCTTTAAAATAAGCTGCCGTTTTATTAAGATATAAAAATCAAGTACAGCTCATTTATATAAGTAATAGAAACATAACGTATCGGCACAATTAACCCTAATAGTGTTTTAGTTTCTCCTATACAAACCAATTCACGACTATGTAGCCACTTCTTATGTCCTCCTCACATACTTGTAGCAGCCGTTGAGCCCGTCTTACAGCCTTGGGGCCAGATTATGATAGCGCTGGTTGGAAAAACTATCGATGGGGCTGTCTGTTTAATGGACTAGATGAATGAAGAGCTGAATAATAAGTTGGCGCAGGGGAAAAGTGGCGCTGGGCAATAAACATTTATCAAGCAGGCTTTTCATAGTCTTATTCTTGTCCTGTAGCTGCTGCTAATACCATTGCAGATTGTTTGTTCAAGTTCTATTTTAAGCTTTAGGTAAAATGAGGTGGAGCCTTTTGTAATGCAGCGGTCAGTTCAATGAATACAAGACAAAATGGAGCTAGATCGAAGGAGCACTTCTGGATGCAGTTTTCAGAGCATTTTACATTGAAATGAACTGAAAATAGTGGATGTGTTTGTTAAAGTAGTTTAAACATGAAACAGATCTGATGACGGTGAACCTGCTTTAAAGGGGCATCATGTCACTTTTCTCATGGAGGGTCGGCCACCTGCTTGTCTCCTTAGCATTGCTTCTCCATGAAGACAAGCAAGCAGCACCACATGGCCGAATTATTGGTCAAATCTGTGGAAAGGCTACCCTGTTACCTTTACAATGCATTTTTTAACAATAAATCATTTTAAATAAATGCCATATATGTTTACATTTACACATATTCATGGAAACCTCCTCTATGGAGACAAGCAGCAGTCCTGTAAAAAGTTGCAGATGGGGAGTCTACCTCTGATACATCTAAATCTAGCCGTTTCTAGTCTACACAAAGTTAACGTGGAGTTCTGCCTCAATCTGAGTCTTAGTTGAAATGAAAATCAAATAAATCAATTGTTATGAACCTATTAGACAGCTGAATATTTTAGGGCTTTTTATTCCATTTGCCTTGGCCTAATATTTGATCTTTTCTCGTCTGACAGTGTGTTTAATGACGTCCTTGATGAAGGACTTCAGGCAGGCTCCTGTGTGCACTGGGAGACAGAGCTGTCACCTGTCAGGGACTGTGATGGTTTTCATATTTACTTAATTTCATAATGGGACCTTTGTCATTGAGGTGAGAGCAGCTGCTTTGCCACTGGCACACAGCCTCTGCATGATAAGTACACTCAGTCAGATGTACACCCATAGGAACAATGGTGTAAGTCTTTAAGCTTCTATGCCTCACTTTATGTGCAAGGAAACTGAATCAAATTTTTATTGAGTTTTCAGCTGAGCAAACTGTGAAGCTAAAAAGTCGAGTATATTGCAGTATATTAGATTCCATGTGAGATTTTAGGATGACAGACACCTTCAGTACTTCACCTGCAGTCGAAAAATATCAATAATCTGAATCGTCAATTGAATTTTAACTTTTAAAACTGTATATTCTTAAAGTTGACGAAAGAAATGAAAATAGTTGTTTGCTATTTATTTACTATTTATGACAAAAATATGTAAAAATAAAGGCATTTCATTTCCATCCAAATACTGATCCAGTTATGTTATTTATCCAGCAAGTGTGAACAACTTTGTATGAATAAAAACATACAGTATAAATGTTCTAGACGTACTATTTGCCAGTAAGATAATAAAAAGGTTAACCAGGATATCAACTGAACCGATATCATAAAAACTCAGTTCACTTTCCTGAATCAGTGCCAATATTTGAGACAGTATCAGTATTGGTGCATCATTAAATAACAATACTTTTGATATCAGTTATGTTATACCTAGAGGATATATTTAATAAGCCAAAACTTATTCCTACATTGCGAGCATCACAATTATTATTTCATAACTTTCAAAGACCAGAGCGAAGTTTGCCAGCACAGTAATGCTAACAAAAAACAACCGTGCACACAACATAATATGCTATACAACATAAAATGCTATCAGCCATATTTCTTTTTTGTCATTCATACAAATATTCACAAATAAAAAAACTTTACACAACATACATACAATGGACATTTTAACATGAGCACAAACTAACAGTGACAACACTAACAATGTTTCTATATTGGCTGCTCTATTTATAACTACTGTACATCCACCACCTGAGCCCTGGGTCCAATTTACCAAATAAAACCCTCTTTGGCACCGTCGCCTCCCCTCTCCAAGTCCACTCCACCCCCAAACTTTGATCAGATATACTCTTATGAAACACACCCCTGACACTGGCCCATCCATCTCTATTCATGTACATCTCAAATTCATCTTAAGAACATTTTTTTCAGTGGCACCACAGCCTTGACAAATAGCATACTGCATGGGTGGGTCCCTGCTGCAGTCACAATGATGTGTTTTGGATAAATGCATTTGTGAAGGAGGGAGAGGGCGGGAAGAGAGGGAAGAGAGGATGGAGAGGGGGAGGAAGAGAGGAAGCAAAGGGAGATGTGTCCTTGCTCCAAACCATTATCTGTTTAAAGCTTCCAGATATTTAGGGTAGTGGTGATGTCATGAATTGGCACAAAAGTAACTATGGGAAATGTTATATGCAGAAGGAAAAGAGGGACGTATATCTTAAAAGTAAACTGCCACTACTGCTGTGGTGTGGTGTCCTTGGGCAAGACACTGTCCTTATTTCACCTACTGTCGTTGATGCAAACTTTGTGAAAATGCATTGATGTAAAATGCAGCGAGCGGAACACACTGTTTTGCTAATCAATTTGCAATTTCAATTTCAGTCAAATTAAAAGTTTTTTTTGCCATATCGATATACTTTGGATATGATGCAGTGACCAAGCCTGGCTCAAGAGGTACTGAAAGCACTGAAGAATGGATCAAATGCAGAAAGCAAACGCATGATACAAAACAATACACTAAAACTACAAACCTGATGTGATGTGCAGTAGTTTCATTAATGGGATGCCCACTGATTGTGCATTTTAACACGTTATTTTCAATTAATATAGCATTTTCATAATAAATATTAACATAGGGATCTAAATATGTGTTGGAAGTTCATATTCCATAGTGGTTAATACCTCAAGTTCATCCTTAAAAGTTTTCATTTGTCCATGGAATCACTGAAATCACTATTTGTTGCCACATGTTGTTCTGTTTTGCTCAATGCAGAATATTTGAGCAACTACTTTTACTTGAATTAAAATTTCAAGTTTTAATTTTAAACTCTCTCCAGCACAATTTTTCATTACCACATCACCCAAACAAACTAATTCTGCACCAGTTCAGTTCAGCTCAGCCAGGACACCTCTTGGCTTTGTTTTTCAGATTTCAATTTCACCCTGGCCCCAGTCACTGCTCCGTTCTGCTCTTTTGTTGTTTAATTTATTCCTCTCATTTAGCTGTGCTGCAGCTTTAGACAATGTCCCTGCACTGTGAGTTAAGACCCCCATCTATCTCCCTGTGCCTGCCCATACATCCATTCTCTTGGCTTGCTCGCCACCTCTCAGTCCTCTCCCATACATCTATTCTTCTGGCTAGCTCACCACCTCTCACTCCTCTCCAACTCTGGCGCTTTGTCCGTCCTCTAATTCCATCCTCCCTGCACCGTAGCCCCTCCGTGCAGCTCACTTCCTCTTTCATGTCTCTTTTGGCCCCTCCATCTTGTCTGGCAGGCTCATTTGGCCGTAGCAGGTGGCTGGCGTCGCTCTCCAGGTGTGCCGGGCTGAATAATGCACACATGAGGGACTGGAGAGCAGATAGGAAGCCAATGGTCCAATCACAGCACTGGGCTTTAGTGCAGTGTTGACTCTGTCCTCTTAATCCGGGGTCTGCCATGTTCTGTCAAACCATCTCTAGTGCAGACAGAAGCTTGGATAAATAACTCACTTGTAATCATTTTATGTGTCAACAATTCCAGTGTTGTATACAGTTAAATGGCTTGTCCTTTGGCAAATACTTCTACTACAACTACTGCACAAGCACCACTTACCGCTCACTCAAACATAAAAATGCAAGGTGGATGAAGTGTAATATGAAAGGAAGCAGCGCTAGAATTGGGGCAAACCAACTTTTGGGTTTGAAGGCAATTGCTCTAACCACTGAACCACTGCCACCTTGAAAGTACAAGTGATAACAACTACCAAGGCAAAATAAGTTATGTGTTTCTGGATTGATTTTCATTAAAAATTTATGGGATGTATAGATAGATATAGATTTACATGCAAAGATACAATGTGACTTCAATCAGGTTCATTCAGGTTCCCACAGAATTCCTCAATATGATTACTGAACAGCCTTGGAATCACCAATCTCTACTAAACAAAAGGTAAAATGTAGCTGTTAACTTGAAAACTACTGCTTCATGACAGGGTGCAATGGAGCACTTTGAGCTTTGGAGACAGACTAATAGTAAAAGATTACTCAACCATGTGGGAATGAAACAAAACAACTCTGGCTATGTTTGTGCAATGTAGGACCTTTAAACTTTAATTCCTGGAGAACAATTGTGTCTCAAACTTTGTAGAATTACAAATTATCAAAGTCTGCAGCCATTTCCGCTGCACTGTCTTCAGACTCTAGACAGTCCAAGTCCAAGTGCCATTCTGAACTGAACGCTCCATTAACGGCCATTGTGCTAACAGACTATGTCTTTCACTGTGTGCGCGGCAGCCGCAATGCAGTTCAAAACTCATTTCAGATAAGCACTTGATTCCCTATCTATCTATCATCATCTCCTCAGTGGATGCTAACGTGTGTGCTAGCTAGCCGTGACCACTTAGCCGCACACATGAGCTAGCACCGGAGTGAGACACTAACTCTTTGACACTGTAATTAGCTGGAGTTAATGCAGTGGTGTCTCGTGGGCATCGATCTGGGCCCCTGATAATGTCCCCTGGCTCCACGACCTGTTGGAATTATTAAGTGTGCACCACATGTGAGGAGAGGAAGAGGACGCACTGGGCAGTGAACAGAAGGGATAAGATGGTTAAATGATGCGAAGAAATAAAGATATTAGAAGTGAAGAGGCTGTGTGCAGGTATAAAGCATATTTGAAATTAAAAGTTTGTTTTATACCATTTCTTGCAGGAGAGGCGTAAGCTTATGGATTGGTGCCAAATTTCAATACATTGCACCTGTTGTTGTGTCCTTGGGCAAGACTTTTTGTGTTGTTTGCGTGGCACAGAAAATGGCACAGATGGCAGTATCTGATTTTTACTAATAACAGAATTAGTTCATTTAAAACAGTTTACAGTGGTTCAGAGTTATTCCTCACCGACTCTATGCATTCTGAGCATCTTCATTCAGTTGTTCATCGCTGTGAGTTTAGGAGGTCTCTTCACAACTGTCAAACCAGAGCATAGTTTTGCCATGAAGGTAAAGCTAAGAACAAAGCATGCTAACGTGCACTTCTTAATTATCAAACATATAATGATTTCTAACAGACAGAAGACAGCATGCAGATGGCTTATTTTGACCTCAAGAGCTGCTTATAAAATCTGTACTGAGGTAAGATAAGCACAAACATGTGTATCAGATATTGTTGGTGGAGAATGCATTGGAATTAAACAAAGGTCACCGATTTAACCCATCACTAATGAAAAAAATATTTCAAAAGTTTCTCATTTGCATATGCGGCTGTCGGGCTCTTGACTGACAGTGCACCTAGGACAAGAGGTGCCTTTTGACCATCTCTGACCCTCTCCATGAATAATTCTGCGCTCAATCCCACCTGGGTTCAGCTCAGAGCCACGTTTGGAGCTCTTAATTAGTTTGCTTTGTTAACGGCAGAATTCATTTGGACTTTGTTGTTGTGCGAGATTTGCAAAGCTAACACACGGTTCACTGTCACATTTGAGATGAGCTAAAAGATAAACACGCCTTGTAGTTACCCTCCTTGAATGTTAATGATACAGTTTTCATTTGAAATAGTGGCTTTTGGCGTTTATGCTAATCTAATGAATAGCTAAGAAGAATATACTGCCTCCACTCAGATTGGTGTTGAAAAGTTACACAAAGTGACAAATGGCCTCTTGAGTAGCTTATGTTTTTGCATATTGGGATCTTGATTCAGTGCGCTTTCTTTCGGTCGAAGCAGGACAACATGAGGAGGGCTGTTGCCAGCGGATACCATTCCAGCCAGTTTCATGGTGGTGTGCATAGGCTGTGGATCAAACGCGCTGACTGTGGAGTGTCTGCACATGGCTCTCCCTTAGGCCCCTTTCATCCCGTTAAGTCTGTGTGTAAACGGAGCCACATATATATCTTCTATTGACATGTGCAAACTTAAGCTGCCGCTGCTCAAGGCTCTGCAGACTTGAGTCTTTTGACCCGTGGAAATATGGGAAATGTCCTCTCCACCACACAACGTCTGAAATAAAACCAAAATAAAAATAACAAAACAGCTAGAGGACTTCTAATGATTGATAGTTTGTAAATACGGTATGAATCCCGGTCTCTTGCAAATGTATGGCAATTTTAAAGTGATATTTTATTCACAATTGACAAATATTTAGAAGCCCTACGCCCCAAATTTCTAATTTACGGTGCACAGCTTAGATATTTGAGTTTGAGTTTGAAAATAATTAAAAACAAAATAAAAATCTGCAAATTTAAAACATATAATTCTGTCTGTCAACTTGTATAGTAACTTGGATGAGAATTAGCACAGTTGAGGGTTTGTTTTGACGATGTGCTTAATGTCACGTTTAATGTGTTCTATTTTTACTGTATGGAACTAAATGAAGCTGGAGATTTCCCCTGCCTACAACAGGAAGCTGAAACAGCTGCAACCTTTTGAGGTGGTTTTTTTTTCCATTCATCAGATTAGTTATGAATTGTTAAATGCTATGGCAACACGGCCTCTTGTCTTGTGAACCTAGTCTTTTTGGTTGTGGGATGTGTGATCATGTATTGCGATGATAGCCCAGCGGGAGTGGCTGTAGTCCTTGGGCTGACCGTTAGGCTCTGCTGGAGAAGAGAGAGAGGGAGAGAGGTTAAGGAAACGATCAATAGTCCGACCTTTGTCACAAGCGGCTAAGGGGAAGTCTGTGTATCCAAAGAACTGCTCAGTGGACCACTAGATAGGATAACATACTTCACTGCTGCTTGTGTGGACCTCAGCATCTTCTACTTGTCAAAATAAGATGAGATAGGCAGGAAAGTACCCGGAAAATATTTATAAAACAAACAATATTCTAACTCATGGCGGCACGGTGGCTGAGTGGCAACACTCATGCCTCACAGCACTTAGGTTGCGGGTTCGATCCCCGGGTCGCCTGGGCCTTTCTGTGTGGAGTTTGCATGTTTCCTCCCCGTGTCTGGATGGGTTTCCTCCGGGTACTCCGGTTTCCCCCATCAACCAAAAACATGCAACACCCTATGAACAGTGTACAACAAGGGACCGGCAGGGAGTCCCACCCTCCTGTGGAAATATTCTAACTCCACACAATTTAATTAATTAATTAATTAATTAATTAATTAATTAACTTCTGGATTCTGGCTGCTAACCATATCATCAATAAAATACCAATTTCAAAAAGGTTCCTAATGAAAACACACGTAAAGTTGCATCAAGCGTGGAATTGGTGGCTAATGCTAAGAAATGCTGATAAAGCTATTTAAAGGAGCACTATGTAAGTCAATTAGTGTGCCTCCTTGGACGTATTATTGATTTGTCTAAAATGTTGCACAGTATGGTCTTAAACTTATCTACATTCATGAAGACAAGCAGGCAACGCTGCCAGATCAAAGTACGTGTCAGATCTGTGCAGAGGTGACCTTCTTCACTGTAGGAATGCATGATGTTCATCATACATCTTTAGCAATAAATGCACATGTAACTGGGCCAATGCACTGTAGAATGGCTTAATGCCATACTTTGGAACATTCCACATTAAGCTAACACATCTCTAGAAATGTTACATAATGCACCTTTAATTGCACTGCCTATTGAGCTTAAACTTTCTTTATAAATGGACATAGCTAACGTGCTAGCCTTGGCATTCCAAGGAAGTGAGGAAGTGCGCATGGGCGTGAAATGGTTACTTCTTTGGTTTTTGCATTTGGATTTCCAAATATGATCCCTGGTTGTAGATTAACAGGTATAACTGCTGGCCTCAATGAGCTTAATCTGGTTGGTATGGGTGACATCACACTCCCTTATTTCACTTCTTTATATGGTTTATGCTTATGAGTTGACATGCAAGAAACATATTTTTAAATGAAATTGCAAGATTTAGCTCAAAATATTACACATGTTGATAAAATATGAAATACAGTATGAAAAGAAGATATTTGTTCTAGTTTTGAGAAATGTATAAAAACAATTGTACTATTGTGAGAATGGGGCAAAAAAAGAACAGGCCATTCCCTCCTCTCATCACTCACTCAGCTGCAGAGGTTTGCTGGAGGTTCCCTGTCGATAAGAGCGGCTCGGGTGGAATCAGAGGTGGCAGGTGAGGCAGGTGCAGCAGGTCGAGGCAGGTCGGGGCAGATTGGCAGAGGGAGTGGCAGACAGGGGTAGAGGGGGTGTAATTAGGTGGGGGGGTGGTGGGTGAAACAGACATGTGAAGGAGACAACATAGCACATTACTGGAGCTGTGTTCAGGGGGAGCAGGGAGGTGATGGCTGATCCTTGATTGGATCTTGTAGGCTTTCCACACACAGAAAAAGATATTGAAAAAAAAGAAAAAGAAAACACAAATAGTTTAAAAGCAATTGTGGCGTCGAGTTGGCAGTGACACAAATGTGCATGCCAGAAAGTGTCTTTAAAAAAAGTATGATTTACTATAGCTTTTATAAAACCATGTTAGCCAGAAAAGTTCTAACCCCAGGTGACACAGTGGTTTAGAGGCTAGTACTTCAGAAACCTCACAACAAGAAGGTCTATAAAAAACAAAACAAAACAATTTAATGATTTGTATGTTTTATAATTAGAATAGGAAAAAGTGAATAGCTTGAAGAAAAAGTGAATTGTCATTGTGTTTTGTTTCATTCACACGTTTAACACACAAACCCTACATGTTCAAGCTGAGGCCTTTTCTCAAATGGAAAACACTTGAAAGCTGATAACTTGAAAACCACCACTAGAGCAGAGCATTTCGAGCTTTGGAGATGTAGACAGACTAATAATAAAGCATTACTCAAACAAAAAAACAACAAAACGCAACTTCAGGTATGTTTTGGAGGAGGTAATAACATTTTAACGTGACTAAATGCTCACAAGAGTCAGTTTTGGTAGAATATAGGACCTTTAATGAAGCATATCATTCTAGTTCTACCTATGATGCCAACTAAGCTGACTAAAGTGTCCTGCCCAGTCAGCTTCAATACATCTAACTCCTATTGCCCTTTTCCGGCGACTGATGCCCTCGTATATACGAACAAAAGGTGAACACATGGCAATTAAAGCTGCCATTGACTTTGCAGAGGCCTGGCACAGCAGTCAGAATGTCCCCTGTCTGCACACTGACACTACTGTCTTTCAAATGTACAAGGGCTTAGTGAAGGCACTCAATAAAAGTAAAAAAAAAATCAGTCATTTCCCCTCGTACCATCAGTCGTCACATCGTACCATGTCGTCTGTCAGGTTGGCTTGAGGAAATGTGTCAATATTTGAAGGGCTTTGATAATAATGTCATATGGGGACAGATACAAAGTTAAAGGGCTCATACCTGGAGCTGTGTTTGATTCATTCACACACATCCTGAATATTTAGGGTCTTATTAGTTCTTCTCTCAAACTGAAAACGCTCTGTTCCACCTTGTGATGTTTCATAGTAATACAGGAAGTACTCCACAGTGTTTTAAAACTCTACACCATGGATCTATAATAAAAACTGGATAAGACACGCCCCCTCTATCTATGACTGCAGATTGATCAGTGGTCACTCCAGGTACTGCAGCTCCGGCCCAGAAAGAATTCTCCCATAGAACACTGACAGGGCATCCACAGCTTAAAGGTTGTATTCTGTAGGGATTCTTCATATTCTTTTTACAATATGAACTAT
>KN492935.1:15554-39260 GCA_000787155.1 Scartelaos histophorus
CTTAAAAGTTGGCTTTATAAGAGTTAACCTCCTGTGCAGCTCCGCTCGTGCAGCTCTTGCTCCTGTGGTGCATCAACTGGTGTGACTGGGCTTTTCTGATGTCACATGTAGACCAGCGTTGGGCCGAAAATCAGGAAGTAAATGTGAAAGTAAAAGTCTTTTTTGTGACCATGCGCCAATGAGCACAGGCCATTGTAAACAATATGACACCATCTTCACTCACCATTCATCTTCCAGATTTTATTATAGTTCTACACTCTACACACTTTCACTTTAATCATTGGGATGATTTCAGTCCTAAAATTGCAAGCCTCTAACAAAGATAAAAGATAGCTGCTAACTTGAAACCACTTCATGATATCACAAGGTGGAACAGAGCACTTTGAGCTTTAGATGTAGATGTAGACTAATAATAAAGGAAGGACACATATGAATGAAACAAAACACAACTCCAGGTATGTTCTGGAAAAGGAAACAACATCCTAACATTGTGTAAAGTTCACACAAGTCAAATCTGCGTAATACCTTACACAAGTGAAACAACTGCAAATGTAGCAATGGTATTTAACAATATCAAGTTTAGAAATGCTCCTTAGATGTTAGAAAGCACTAGCATAATACCATCCCTCTATAAGTCTGAAGCAGGGGACTTAAGGCACATGTAATCTGGGCACGTCCCCTCTCTTATTACCTGACACTGGCGATTTGTTAGAATTCGATGCACTTTGCTGCACATGCCATACACAATGCAACAGCTCCCTCTGCTTCAAGGTCAGAGAGTCCCTTATCTCATTTTAGTATGGCCTCTGCTCACTGTATACATGCATACATGTATCCCATTGTAAGTGTGTGATTGACTATGGGGTGAAAGCACTCTGCTTTACGCTTGTACACACTTGTCCGTTGGAGATTTGACTGGGCTTGCAGAATGCCTAATGGACTCAGTGAAACTGGACTAAACTAAACAAAGTAGGTTTTAGGGAGCTTCACAGTCCTGTTCCAGTGGTGACTGTGATGTATAACCAGCTGTACTTTGTTAGACACTTTTGGCAATCGCACCTCCAAGCCTGCTTCTGTAATTGAAGTTGCCATAGGCTGGTTCACATTGGTAATAAAAAGACTTTATTTTTATTTGACTGAATAAATCTTTTGATGCCGGCAGGTAGAGATGTTTTCAAATATTTAGGGAAACTTTCAAAGTCTAAAATCGAGTAGTGACTAGGGAGGTTGAGGTGGCTGCTGGTTTTGCTGCTGGAGAAGAGGGTTGCAACACAAATGTAAGAACTAATAAGGAAGAGTGCCTTTATGTAAATAGCTTATGTAAATGACTGATATACATAACTGTTAGAAGAGGTTCAAAGATTTATTGTCAATGTCACAAGCAGCAACAAAAGGTCCAGACTGTATCAGTGCAACTCACTAATAAAATACTGTAACACAACAACACTGACAGTTTGTTTGCATCAATGCAGTGTCCAGTTCACAGTTATAGTAGGTGCACAGGGCAGAGGGTTATAGAGAGTATAGAGAGTGTACTTTTTAATGCCATAATGTGAGAATGCTGCCCCAGTGAGCTGAGTGTCTTGTACAGATTGTGACTGTTCACACTTGTTGACTGTGCTCACAGATCAAAGCAGCACCGGATACTGTATGACCCAGCTTATATACTCAGTCCACACACACTTGGGGACTTTCCACTGACAACCATTTCAGGCTTAATCATAGTCACTAGTTGCCTAATCTTAACCTAAACTCCTTAAAGGACCTAAATGACACTATTTACTGTTATAATGTTGTTACCTCATCACAAACATACCTGGAGTTTTGTTTTGTTTCATTCATTCACACAAGTTTAACACTCAAACCCTGAATATTTAGGCTAAGTTATTTTCTCAAACTGAAAATGAAAATTTCCACATTGTGATGTCAGGTGTTGCTGTAAACTTGAAAACTACCACTACATGACATCACAAGGTGTAATAGAGCATTTTGAGCGTCGGATATATTGACAGATGATGCAGGAAGTGTGAATGAAAAAAAAAAAAACACAACTTCAGGTGTATTTTAATGAGGTAACAACATTCTAACATGGTATCCAGTTTGTATAATATAGGATCATGTTGTTGATCCAATAATGATGGACTTAATCATGGGGACCTGATATTTGTCCCCGTGATGTGTGTGCACACATTTTAGTTCCCACATTGTGATACCTGCCCTCACACACATAGCAGAGACATAAACAGTGGCCTTTTCAGCTATAGTTTGTGTCTGTGTCCATATCATCTTGTCAACTCTCACATACAGAATGTACACAGCAGCTGTCAGATTACTGCATATTATGGGTACTTGAGTTGCTGTTTCATAACTATTACATCACAGCATATCATATTACTTTTTGATAAGCACATCAGGAACAATCCATTTTAAAAATAAATGTTATCATTTTATTCTAACAACAACAATATGTGATTTCTATGTGAACTATTCAAGTAAAATTGTGAAATGATGTAACATGACAATATCAACTATGCAGGTAAACTAAGGATTTTTTTTTGTAATGAGACAAATAAGGATGTGAATAGTCGACTACAAAATATTACACTGCATACAGATCTATTATAATCATAATGACCATCAAATACTAGACAGTGTATATATAGCTTCACCCAAATCCTCTACATTAGTCAATATAAAAGTCTCTAAAAATCACTCAAATATCCCACTCTCACAACACACCGCAGTAGTTAATTACTGTATTTATGCCATTAGGCTACACTCACTTTGTTATCCATCACTGACCAGCATTTAATCATAAGAATACTTCAGATGCCATTGAATTTACTCTGAACAGGATGTGATGTTGTTTATGCTATTTACTGGTGTTACTACAGACCTCTGCCTTCTTACACCTGAGATCGAAGTAGTACTACAAATGTGGAGGTGTTAAATTGCCTTTCAAAGCTCAGTGGAATATGACGATAACTCTATCACCTTAATCAGACAGCTGCTAATGAAGCTAGCCCATTGATAATAAAGCACAGGTGAAAATGAAGGGAGAGGAATTGAAGTCTTTGACCTTGGAGTGGCAGTAGTGGTAGTAGTAGTGTAGTAGTGATAATATGTCCAATAACACAGACCTGTCCCACCTGTCCAAAAAAATCTTATTTGCAGTATATGGTAAGTGTCAAAAGGGGTTTGTACTTTGTAACAGAAGTGGCTTTGCAGTACATTGAAGTGTTACTCAAGTACATATACTGAAGATAAGCTTACAGTGGCGGTGATATAAGAAATGGGTAAGAGTAGTAAAGCCGAAAATATATACAGTCGAGCTCTAATAATGTTTAAGAACTTTACTATAACTGATATATACAAGCAAACTAGGAGAAGTAGTACACATAAAAATGCTTTGTGTAGAATGGTAAAGTATAAGTATATAAGTATAAAGTACATTTTCATAATACCATGATCCCCACACAATATACATATCCATCCATTGACATCTTGTTTAAATGTCTGCTTGTAAATCAGTCCACTACGGGGTGAATAATTAAATGTCAAAGTCCAAAAAGTAAAAACCACTTTTATGTCTCTTCTTTAACAGTTGCTGCAGCCTGTTGCTCAGATGATAAGCAGGGCATAGACGTGGCGCTAGCAAAGATAGAGCTAACAGAGAGAGAGCCGGGGGGGGTGTGACAGCTCACGGCCACTGACCTGAAGGATCTGATTTCCCAGCACCCTGTCCAGACGCCTTTGGGTGCCCCGCTCATACATCTCTGTCTCACAGTCACTTTCTGTAAATGCGTCTCTTCTGCATGCACCTTCATCATCATCTTGGTGCTGTCGCAGCGCCGGACCCCTGGGTGCACACAGACACATGATCACACCTATAAGGTTTATGTGCAAATGGGAAGAAGTAAAAGAGTTTTTGTCATATCAGTTAAAAGTAAAGTAAAGTTATCCTCTGAGCGTATTATATAGATGTGTTAGATGTGTTCTGAGACTGAATGGATGTAGGTTTCTGTTCAGAGCATATGGTTGTTTACAGGTTAATTAATGAATCCAGCAATTCTTTTAGTATAAATTATTGGATCACACACAAGCTGTACTTCTCCATCGGGAAAAAAAAAATGGTACTTCAAATATCAGGCTGTAGTTTGGTCTAATCATCTTAAACCACCAACATTTTTATTTGATCAGCATTAAAAGAATTTGTATATACTGCAAATGAACTACTGTGATTTTGTCAGTTTGATACTTTATACTCTTGTCAGAATCTCCCGTTTTATTCGAATAACTGAAGCACAATTTTTTACTCAACCAAGAATTTCTTTAAAATACACATTACAATCCAATCCAAAGGCTAAATTGACGCACAACATACTCCTGCTGTTTACCATACACTTGTGATATCACTTCTAACTTATAAATGTAATCAAAATACAGACGACTGCTGCTGCAAACTAATATAGAGAGTAGTTGGAGCAGACTTATGAAAGCAGTGGTCATAGGCTGTATATAATGGACACAAAGCCACAGGACCAGTTACAACATGTTTAGAAAAGTGACAAAGGAAGAAGAAGAGTATGAGAAATCACAAGTACAACTAAGGTTTGGTTCCAACATGTGGTTTTTCATCATAACATTGTTACTTCTACAATCAGGTAGTGTTGTCAAAAGAAAAAAACTCGATACTCACTTGAGGTATCGATGCAAGAAAGTCATATTCACAGGACAAAAATGAAGCTTTCCTGAGTTAAAGCTTCAATTACCGTTCCATGATTTACTGTTGAAAATCACATTCCATTTTCTAAAGAAAGACTGTTTTTAATGATCAAGTCTATTCTGTGTTGAAATTGAGTTTAAGAATCAGGTTTAAGAATATTACCATTGTTCTGGGCAATTTGGTGAAAATTTTGATGCAGACAAATGTTTTAGGCTTTCTTATAAAATGCTAAATATATTGAATGCATTTTGTCTAGAAAACACAATAAAGTTCCACTTCAAACTTGAGTTAACTTGAGTTCAAAGGCAGCGCTCTCTTTGGTCCTCTCTTATTAGCATTCTTTTTTTCGTCATCGCTAATCTCGCTAAGGGAAAAAAAAAACTTCCCTTTGAGTAAAACTTTGAAAGAGTTGTGTGACTGACTCAGTGGTGGGCAATTTATGTTGGAATAATTTAAATGATTTACTTTTTATACACATTTTTTTACTAAGAAGTTTAACTATGTTGTTTTTGAATGCCCTGCTTAGCTCATTTATATAGTTCTTAGATCTCAAATAATGTTGCTACTTTTGAAGTCTTTATTTGGTACATTTTAATGTGTCCATTTTGATATGAGTATTGGATGTGGTTTAGGGTGTTATTTGTCATAATAATAGTGTGTATACATATTAATTAACAGAATTAGCCCACTAGCTGCCGCTTTCCAAATAGGAGGTGAGCACGGGAGCGTTTTGACTCCATTGACTTAATTTACTTTCTATTGAAAAATGATTGTCCTTCTCTTTGTAACTGTGGCTGTCAAGCTCATCCTGCTGACCTTAAAATGTTTGCTTTAACTCGCTCTACATGATCCTAGTGTTTTGCCATTTTATCTGTAAATTAAGATATGAAGACATATGAACAGGCCAATCAGGTCCTTCTTTCCCCAAGGTCGTCTCCAGCCATGAGCGCCGGGTTTGATTGACAGTGCTGATGTTGCTAAGCACCTGCCCCCCATGGTGCTATAATAATAAGTGGATAAAACACTGGATAAGACCTGGAGCAGGATCAATGAGTGTTCGCTCCAGGTACTGCAGTTCCCGGGACAAACCAAAACTATTTTCCCATAGAGCACAATGTATTTTTTGGGAATTCAAACTGCCTGTGTTCAGATAACAGAACATCCACAGCTCTCAACATGGACTTTTTAGAATTATTAAATCACCTAAAAGTTAGTTTTGTTAGTTTAAGCAGCTGTTGGTCAAAACGTGGTGCATGTTTCTGGTGTTGCATGTTGAGCGGCACTTGATCAGTATTTAGGAAGTAACGTGTAATACCCTCTACCAAACCAATGATATCTTCAACAACCTCACTCCTCATTGGCTCTTTGGTTGCTATGATACACGCTCAAATATAGGCGTCAAATTCACTCTGAGTTTGCTTCTATATATTCTTTATAGTCATAACAAATACAAAATACATAAATGAGCATAGATGTTATGAAAGCAAATTAGCTTTAGCTCCAATGGAAATAACAGGAAACACAGAAATTCTAAACTCTAAAAAATAATGCATTTGGTCAGAAAATTAAACCTGAGACCTTCTTGTAACACGCTGAGAGTGTCAGCCACAGTTCTTCTCATAAGATAATAATAGTTTATGACTCATATTTACCAGACAATCATTTACAAACTCCTCTAAACCACAATTCAGTAGCTCTAGTCCCTCAAGTAATTAAACCCAGCCACAAATCATCAGAGATAATCTAATAAAAAGCAGCAGTGGGACCAGTCTGAATTACAGCAGTGTTTATTGTTGTTTTGGGATAGCGTTTGTAATGATTTTGGTGTCATTTTAGGTCGTCCGTCCCATATTTCTTATTTCTAACTATCCCCTATCCCTCCTCTTTGATCACCCCCACCCTTTCTGTCACCCACTGCAGAGAAGACGTGTCACCCTTCCCACGAGTAAGAGGAATAGGGAGACCAGGTTGTGTCAGCGTGAGATAAAGAAGTCCGTGGCAATGATGACAGAGAAGAGCTATAAAGCAGTTACAGAGATGTAGAAGGAGCCGTGAATAAGGAAATATGACGGGTTGGGTGAAAGATTGTAACGGGCGAACAAATGTAAGATTGGAAGTTGTCCTCTGCATTTGACCCATCCATCAATCCAGCTCCTGGAGTAAACTGCTGTCAGTGCAGATCTATAACCTTTTCCAGAACCTGAGCTATGTATTCACAACGAGGAGTACCTAGTTGTAATATTAGCTATACCGAATGTACTATACCTAATTTTTATTGTCTTTTTGAATGGTTTACAGTGGATCAAAGCTATTCCTCACTCTTCTTATGAATTCAGGGCATCCTAATTATTCACCATGATGAGTTTATAAGTGCAACTTGTAGAGGCCATAGCAGAATTTTGCATCATGCTAACCGCGCACTTCACGACTCTCAGAACGAGATCATTCTGAATGGTGTGCAGTGGTTTAAAGTTATTCCTCACTTCCCTTATGAATTCAGAGCTTAATTATTCACCGCGTTGAGCACTTTTCACAACTTTCAGAAGCCAGAGCGAAGTTTTGCTGTCACGGTAAATTGACTAGCATTCTAACCGCGCACTTCATGATTCTCAAAACTAGATCATTCTGAATGGTGCTTATGAATTCAGAGCTTAATTATTCACCGCGTTGAGCACTTTTCACAACTTTCAGAAGCCAGAGCGAAGTTTTGCTGTCACGGTAAATTGACTAGCATTCTAACCGCGCACTTCATGATTCTCAGGCGCACTTTATAATTAGAGCAGACTTATTTTGACTTCAAGAGCTGCTTGTACAATATATCTGTACTGGGCTAAAACGACTAAAACTGGGAAAACAGGTCTTTTAACAGAGCTCGTCATTTCAGTTATTGGATTTTGAGATCAATTCTTGAGTCTCTATGTGGAAGCCATTTCCCAGACATCACTGTTCCAAGACTGTAGTGCCAACCCTTCTCCTCTGAGATGCTTTGGCACTGAAATGGGCCCACACATTCTGGCCTGGACTGGTAGACCCGAGGGCCAGTCAAGTGGAGCTGGAGGAAATATCTGGAGTTTATATTGGCTTCTACTGCAATTGAGCTACGAGATAAGTGCTAAATGAACGAGTGCTGTATGGTAAATAGGCCCGGGAATCACAGGGTCCCTCATGATTCGTTATGATACACATGGTTTACAATATAATATTATTACTATATGGCGATACATGCGATAATCCATATGTTGCACGTGCTTCTCTGTGATACGTTACTGTTTTTTAAGATACATTTTAGCAACAATATTTCTTTGTTAAACCACTACATGTGCAAAGTTAATATGAAATGCATCAATTTCCATGATCAAAACAATGAGTAGGCATTGCATAAACCCGTTTCCTTCCATTAAAAAAGCAAACAAAATCGTAGTGTGGTAACAAAAAAATTGCTAAAAAAATAAAAGAAAATACGCTTGACAATATATTGATACAGCAGCTCATGATAACGATACTATATCACCACATTTATTATCACAATACCAGTATTTTTCAACCCTCCTAATGATAAATGATGAAAACTTTCCAGAAGATGTGAGACAAGCCTTTACTTTGATAATGTTTAAATCCAGGTAGCTTTGCTCATGACTATTCATTCCACACTCTTCTCTCTTCTCTTTTAATGTTGATTTTATGATGATTATTGTACTTTTGATCTGTTTTTATTGTGATTTTAATGTCTTTTATATTCTGTAAAGCACTTTGAATTACTTTGTGTACGAACTCTTATATACAAATTAACTTGCCTTGCCTAGAGACTGACATAATTTTCTCATTTTGTTCGTCATTTTCATACAAAACAATACAACAATACTTAACAGTGCGGTTGAACACAGTCATATGCAGCACACTAGTCTGGGATGAGGGCATATATTTCTTGACGCTTTCAGCTTGTTAACGGATTATTCACAGCTCCCTTTGTAGATCCGATAAGGCTCAAAACACTGTTATCAAAAAATGGGCAGCCATTAATGCCAAGTGTGCAGAGTTAATGTTGTCTGGGTTCAGTCATGTTAAGGTCAGTGGAAAAATATGGAATGTAAGGTTGAAAATTGTGTAATGGAAAGCAGGCGGATTTAACGTTATTTACGCACAATAGAACTGAATAAGTGAATAAATGAGCATGATGGATGAGTAGTCAGTTCCAAACTCACAATAGCACATTCCAGGGTTTCAATCAGTCAAATGAAGCTCATCGAGGCGGGCATTTATAGGTGTGATTTTGAAACCAGGTTTCATAGCGACACCTTCCTAAAATAATCGCATAAGTCATTTTTTCAGGTTTTTCAGGAAACACACAAAACTCCCCCCAAAATTGAAATTATGGCATCTTTTTGTGTAAGGAAAACTTAGGCAAAAAGTGACATATGCAATTATTTTAGGAAGGTGACGATATTTGAACTTGAGACTGCGAGTATCATAGCAACCAAAGAGCCAATCCGTAGCAAGGCTGTTGAAGGTAACACTGATTCCCGCCAGACCCGCTGATTTAGCAGGCACCTGATTTGTCTGTTTTTAATATTCATTTGTTGATTTAAATAGCAAAATAAAAACACCAGGATTATGCAGGGTTTGTTAATACAAACATTTTAACACCAGAATGATGAGTCTGACAGCAGTAGATGCAGAGAGAGGGACAATTTTTCAGTATAAAGTGAATTTGAGCCAATTTAAGGAAGCTTCCCCATTCTTGCTTCCTATTTGGAACATGGCGGCTGGTGAGTTAGCCATGTCCATTTCTATATATATATATAGTCTGTGGTTTGAATCCCATGTTCTATTGCGGTGGGTTTGTTTCTTGCACGTTATCTCCCCATTAACCTAACACATGACATTTACTATAGGCTAGGGTACTCTTGACCATAAACCTAAGTCGACATCTGGAGTCTCCGAAGTGCTGAACTGCTGTCACTCACTGGTCCTAACACGTTGCCCTACACTGATGGATGAGATGGGTCAAATGCAGAGGGACAATTTCCCTATGGGCACAAAACATTAACCATCAATAGCATTAAATATACTCATTTCACTTCATCTTGTACAGACAATTACCAAAAATAAAACTGATCTTTTTCCCCATCAATCTTATTATTGCAAATTGTAAAAATGTTTCTTCTTTAAACTCTGACATATTTGTAGTATTATAACATAATTTTGTCCTTTCTTTATTATGGTAAAAATACTACTCCAAACAAACATAACAATCATATTACCTTTATTCAAATCTTTATTGCCAAAAATACTTGGTAAGTAGTGGTCTCCATGGTAAATGCAATGCACTTATTCCATGCAAAATAACATCATGGAGAATAGTTGGTTTGGGGCCTTTTCCTTAAAACTTAAATAATGCCCCTTTAACTTAAAAGTTTGTAAAAGTAGCCTATTTGTAGTGTGTAACTATTTATCAGCTGCTGTCCATTATCGATTGTAGTTTCCAGTGAATGGTGGAGATATTGGTTTGTTAAGATTAGAGACAGAATGAGCGTGGCGGTGATGGTAATAGATATAATCTGCACCCTGAGATTGGTCTGTAATGATGCAAAATGGCTGAAAGGATAAGGGCCGCTGATTAAAAGTGACAATTAAAAGTTGTAGAGCAAGAGGGAGAGAATGAGATCTTACTACGAGAAACAAGTCGCACTCTGTGCTTTTGGTGTGGTTATGGTAGAAAAACAAATATGTTGGAAAGTGAAATAGATAAAATGTTTAAATTCTGGATATGTTTTTGTCATGAAAACTTTCTGAATTGACTTTCAGATAACATCATGACATTTAGTAGGCTTAGTCCTATAGTGTTTAATTTTTGTTAGATTTGTGAGATTGTTTTGTTTAACATATTTAGACATATTATTGAGTTCAACATTATTAACACTGGCAACTTTATTTACTCTTGTGTATTTTTCCTTTTGAATAGCAAAACCCCAAGAACAAAAAGAGAAATCCCGCACACCGTCTTACTTGCAATTAGTGAAGATTTATTAGGACATGCAACGTTTCGGCACTAGGCCTTCATCAGACAAATAGAGAGTGAGAGCTCAGGTGGCCATCTTAAATAGGGTGTGGCAAGCACCCAAGGGTGGCAGCTCGTAAAGGCCTAGTGCCTAGTGCCGAAACGTTGCATGTCCTAATAAATACTTTCAGATAACATCATGACATTTAGTAGGCTTAGTCCTATAGTGTTTAATTTTTGTTAGATTTGTGAGATTGTTTTGTTTAACATATTTAGACATATTATTGAGTTCAACATTATTAACACTGGCAACTTTATTTACTCTTGTGTATTTTTCCTTTTGAATAGCAAAACCCCCAAATCTAATTATTATCTGATTTCTGGAGTTGGAGTCGGATTATTGAAATGTGAGTAATTAGAATTTTTGTGACTTTTCACACTTTTTCAGATTTTAACAAAATTTTGTGCAAAAATAGGCAAATTAATGTGGCAAGTACAAAAATTAAAGACACAATGTTAAAGCATCTATCATGCAAAATCCCTCCCTTCTCATTTACTCTCTCGAAGTTGTATTTGGAGTGACTTGTACATGCTTGAGTAATCTTTAGTCAGTTATTTCAAGATGGCATTTTGTCTGTCAATGCCCGTTTTCACAGTCATACACCCGCTGCTCTGTACTCTGTTTGTTTTGTCTTTTTGGTACAAAAAAACCCCTGCTAGTCATTAGTGTGATCTGCAGCTATCCAAACAGAGCTGCCGACTACTGTGATGTGATTTACCGCAACATCATCTCCAAACAGCACTGCAGTTTTCAAATACAGAAGTCAGCAGATCTGTTTTAGATGAATAACAAAAATGTGAAAGTTCTAACAGAATGATCCACCAGTGCTGTAGATTCTAACTATATCGCAGAGAGTTACTCTAAAACTCCATTGTTAACTTTCATGGGTCAAGAACATAAAGAGAAATCCTGCACACTGTCTTACTTGCAAATTGTGAAGATTTATTAGGACATGCAACGTTTCGGCACTAGGCCTTCATCAGACAAATAGAGAGTGAGAGCTCAGGTGGCCATCTTAAATAGGGTGTGGCAAGCACCCAAGGGTGGCAGGTCGTAAAGGCACAGTGAACCCAAAAACACAACATCATTCAAAATACAAAGACAATCATTAAACAATATTAGTAATCATATTGCTAATAATAATAGAAAAATGATAAAAATACAAAAGTACAACAGAAGAGTATCTGAATACATATAGATATTATATACACCCAACTATGGAGTAAGACTGGCGTGCTATATACATAACTATATATACACAAGGATCATATAACCCAGCCCATGTACAACCCAAAAGAGACAAAGTAACCGACTATACATCTGTTATTTACAAGAAAATACCCAAATTAAAATCATCAGTGCGGGATTTCTCTTTATGTTCTTGAGTTGCTCTCTCTCCTCCAACGCACCTGTTTTGAGGAACTGATGTGGGAAATTCTCATTGTGCATCTGTTCTAATTACTGGATTATCCGATTTTCACGTTCTCTGAGTTGTTCTGACCATATATGTGATACAGGAAAACTTGGTTCATCCCCAATATCCCATTCATGAAACCCAAACCAAGCAATAACGCTGCAGATGTTAGCGTACGTTAGCATAATTTGTCCCGTTGAATCAGCCGCTCACTAATTGTAATGACTAGCATATCTCGGCACTATTATTTGAAAGACAATTTGACTAACCATATCCGCAAATGAATATTGCAGGGCCGGGGGGGTATATTTGACTACGGATTATTAATAGTGAAGTTTGATTAGTGTACCGACCTTACGATGAACCGTGATGTAGCTTCATATCCCAAAAATAATCCTGAGGAGGGGTCCAACTATAAAACAGAAGGAGCCCAGTTGGTGATGTTGTACTGGCATCACCGGCACCACTGCATCTGCACCAGCGATTGTCCAGTCCAAGGTAAGACTCCTAGAAACAAACGGAACAGGAGTTGAGGCTATGTTGCGCTAGCGAGCTAAAGCTAAAGTAACTCAGCATGCAAGAATTTATTTATCAACATAAGAGTGACTTCATTTTGGACATTTTAAAATTTAAGAAATACATGTATGTACTTTTACCTTTCTTTTTGTTAAATATACATGTTTTGAATGTCTTTCCACATATAGATACTGTATGTTGTGCTTTCTTAAATTTTAAAATGTTTAAAATGTTTTAAATGTTGTAAAAATTAAAGTCACTAAATTATTGATATAAATGACAGTCCGGGTTACCAACATTTACTGCTGCTTACTTAATTATTTTATTATTATAAAACAATTAAAAAATATTATTAACTATTTTTTAATTTAATTATAATGAAAACTCAATTAAATTAACATCAGCAGCATCAAAATTTATTGTTAATCAAATAGTAAAAAATAGTAGGAGATCTGACTTATTTTTTTTTTTTACGAAAGATTTTCAAGATTGAATGCAGAATCGTTTCAAGGTCAAGTTTTAAAGAAGTACTCTAAGATTTTAGTTGCTTGTTTCTATGGATATGTCATCGCTCTACCTGGAATGTTCCACAATATGACATTAAACAGCTTTATGTCACATTTATTCCTTTACAGGTTGTTTTATAGCGCAAAAATACCCGGATAAATACACATTGTGACTGGGAGCGGGGTCGCCTCTCCACAGATCTGCTCCTGTCTCAGTGAAGATAGAAAACTTTAAAAACGTACTGTGAAACATTCCAGACAAGCCAATAACATCTCCTCAGAGAAAAACCCTTCCACCAGAAATGTTACACAATGCATCTTTAATTAGACCAAATAAAATAGAATCAGTGCCACTCACTACATGTAAAACGCTAAGTATGCACGTGGCTGAACACTTTTAATGCACATTTGTTATGTTTTTTGAATAATTATCAAGTTAAAGATGCTTGAATGAAAAGTGGCCCGTTAATTAATGATGGTAATATTTTGTTTACATGTCACTTTGAAATATGTATGCTTTTAACACTGCTGTCACGGGCAGATTAGAGGGAATTTACATTTTTAATTTACTTTGTGATATATTATGCAAATGTGAATGCCCCCGTCGACAAGCTTATATTAGGCAATAATGTATTATGATAATGTAACATGCCTCTGTGTTTGCCATGGTAACGCATTCTGGTTTATGTATTTTGTAACACAGTGAAAGTAGCTCAAAGTGTTCACCCATCGACACAGTGGTCAGTGGTTCGATAACGCGTATGATTGTTGTGTTCTTGGGCAAGACGCTTCACCCACCTTTGTTATGTATGGGCCATTGGGGCAGACTGGCAGCTTCAGTTCCGTCAATATGCCCCTGCAATTCAGATCTGTGGAGAGTCGCCCCTATTACTGTATTTCTGAGCAATAGAAACATCCGCAATGAGTAAATACTAAATGCATATGTTTAATGTCATACCATGGAATATTCCAGGCAAAGCAGTAACATCTCTGGAGTAGTGATGTAGGTAGCAACCCCCACACCAGAAAAGTTGTGCAGTGCACCTTTAAATACACTATATTACCAAAAGTATTGGCTCACCTGCCTTTACTCATACTGTGAACTGAAGTGCCATCCCATTCCTAACCCTTAGAGTTCAGTATGATGTTGGTCCACCTTCCTAACCCTTAGTTCAGTATGATGTTGGTCCACCTTTTGCAGCTATTACAGCTTCAACTCTCCTGGGAAGACTGTCCACAAGGTTGAGGAAAGTGTTTATAGGAATTTTTGACCATTCTTTTATATTTATACACCTGATTCTGATCGTTTGAATGGGTGAGCGAATACTTTTGGTAATATAGTGTATGTTTGATAACGCTTCATGGAGTTGGGCACTTAAAAAGTCATGTCAAAGTCAACAAATTGTATCGCAATAAATAACAACATAGGGAGGACGCCTTTTGTTTCACACATCGTAAGTCAAGCAATGCTCTCTCACTCCTACTGATTGCTTCACTTAAAAACACCATGGTGCATTAAGAGAACAGTGACTGACTGTGGCCTCCCCAATAAGTGAAATACAATGGTAATAGTACAGTGTCTCTCTCTAAGAAGCACAACTCCACACAGCTGGGAATGAAACCTGCAAACTTCTGGCTGTGAGGCATAGGTTTAGCTAAATTCTTAAAGTCTGACTAAACACCTAAACATTTTAAATAGAGCTGTTAAAATAGGCAGTACCTGGAGAACTAAAGAAGAAAGTGTGTTAGTAAGTTCACATACATATGAGAAGCCATCACGGCATATCCCACTAGTGTGAATGGTTGATGCACCAATCACATCGCAGCATTGAATTTTGTGCGAAAGCCAAATGTGGAGCACTCAAGACCACCAAAACAAACATGGTGATGGTGATGGGCATATTTCAGGAATTTTAGGGATTATACTATTTCAGTTTGGAAAAATCATGCAGACAGTTTGTGCATTTGTGGACAGGGAAGATGTCTGTGCTTGTCTCTCAACTCAACAAAAGTTTAATTTTACATTTCGTTCTGCTGTTGTGACACTTCGATCAATCAGATTCAAATATTCGTCACCTCCACTTTCAGCGAGACTTATCCCAGATTGATAATGTGTAGAACTCAATTCAGAGTGACACATCAATCTGGTGTGAGTCAGGTCACTTCAAACTTCCTTGCATCTAGTCATTTATAATCAGAATCGCTTGGCTGTAATTTGGGGAGTTTTGAGTGATGTCACCAACTACTGGAAATTGCAGAGATCAATGGAGGCAAAACAAACTTAAGATTTAGGCATTTTTAATCAGAAAGCTGTAAATTTACCTAGTTTACACTAAACTTGCCAAAAAAATGATTAGGAATAGTGAATACGGTTAAAACACGTATCCATCCACACACAGTTAAGTAACAAAAAGAAGTGGATTTAGTGTTTCGTTCCACTTTTCCAGTTTTCTAGCACTGAATACAAATGCTCCAAATTTTTCCTCCTCCAAAGACTCTAGTCCTCCAAAGACTATTCTCCCTCACAGCGTGTCTTTCCTGCCTGTACTGAAGTTCCTCTCTACCAGCAGATGTTTAAGAGTCTCGTCCCGTTGTATGATTGGGGCTGGTGCAGCAATAATGTCCCAAACGATTGGCCCTCTTATCGCCTCCCGGTGTGTGGCTGCATGTCTGTGTATTCTCCAACTGTGCCATTGTCCCTCCTCACTCACCCTATCGCTGCTCAATCAATACACAATGTAACACACACGGAAAAGATAATTGCCTACATACGCTGGCGGAGTTTCTCTTTCTCTTTAGAAGATGAACACAGGAGATGGCTGGTGATTTAGATAGAGGACGGGGGCTTTGGGGGAGGAGAGGGTGACTTTGCATACATTTGTGGTTTGCTCTGGGATGGCGGCGCGGTAAACACAGAGCTCAAATCAATTGGAATGGATTGTTTTGTTTTTAGATGCTTATGAAGATGATTGGATTACAAGGGGAACATTTGTTTTTTTGTTGCTTGTCTGATGTGCGTTTGTTTGAATGGCGAGCAGATTGTTTAGATTGTAAAGCTCATTTAGAAGCAATCGTAGCAGCTGTTGCAGTGGTGCAGACGAAATGTCCACTTTTTGGTTCAGAAGTAAATGTCTGAGAGCCACATATTGTTTAGTTTGTATCACTTAATAATAATAATAATGCCTTACAGTTACAGGTTTGTCAGAGTCTATATTAGGGTTAAGTGTCTTGCCTACAGAAACAATGACAGGACTTGGTATAAAAAGTTTTAAATGGAGCGCTTCCTGGACCTCCAGAGGATAATACACAGTAAAAAAAACACAGTGGTGTCTTTGGGGAAGGGAAGTCAGTTTAAAGATGCAAAAAAATTCAAGGCACTCACCAGTTGAAATAAAATGCAAGAAACCACCAACAGGGCAGCTCCACCTGAAAGAGAAGGTGTGGAGACTCACCTGTGGACACTACCTGAGACACTCCACAAGAGGGCAGTGTTAGAACCATGTGAGGTCAAGGATATATAAAATCTATAAACACTCAAATGTACATGAAAATACAGAAACAATACATACAACTCAGTATAAAAGGTCTGTAATAGACAATCAGTTATAAAAACACAGAGAAGTCCATATCTTCATTGAGCCCAGGATATTTAGTTGCCTGTAATTAATAAATCCAGAAAGTTTCACCTTGTTTAAGTTTTTGAATACAGTTTCCTTTACGTAAAGAGTCTGGTACATGATCAATACCATGAGCCTGCAGATTCGATGGATTACAGTTGTGAAAGTTAGAAATGACAGGACTTGGTTTGATACAACCTTAGGGTTGGAGGACCACTGCTCTAACTACTGAGCTACTGTCTCCCCTGGTTGTTAGTTGTTATTAGCTTTACCGTCACTGAAAAACTCCGCACTGGTCTCTCCAAATGATTTTCGTGAAGGTGCACGGGCCCTTTGACCAACACGTCTTTGTAATTACTGCAGTCGGTCACCCAACACCACACAAGGACTCTTCAGTATACAGTATTCAGCCCCTCCATGCAAAACGCCCTGTTGTCTCCAGCGCTTCGATCTGGACCCACAAACAACATGTAACGCTAGCTGCCTGGAGGACACACATTCTGATGACTGGACTGTTTTTATATTTGTATCTCATCTTCAGTGTCCTTTACCAACTCTCCAAAGAGCGCACAGTGAGCTCGGGTTTCTTCTCTAAGGTTTAGTCCTACTTGTTTAGCATGTTTGGCGCTGTCCGTCATGCTTAGATGGTCTTACTCACATACTGACCCCTGTGGCAGAGTGGGGCCTGGTTGCTGGTATGTGGTTTGGTTACTCAGAGAAGCAGGAGTCTCCAGGACAATGGTGCAAGAAGTCCTCAATTTTGTATAACTGTTCTGAAGGATCTTGTCTCCATAGAAACATTATTGGATTTAAATATCCCACTGTATGGCATTAAACATTTCTATCTCTGTCAAAGGCAAATAGGTGATGCCGATAGGCCAAGTTACATGTATTGATTTTGATATAGATTTGTGCTGAATACTGTTACTTTTCAATAGTGTTCAAAAGTGTAGTGGAGTAGAAAGCACAGATACCTTCTCTCAAATGTAGAGAAATAAAAGTATCCACTTTAAAATGTACTTAAGTAAAGTACAGATACCTACAATTGTACCTATACTATTTATGTATTTCATTTGACTATAAGTACAGTACTTTACCACTTTTACTTTGTTCCACCAGTGCTTTAGGAGAGTGACATTTGTCCACAGGGAAGCCCACACAGCCCGGGGTAGATGCAATTAATACAGTGCACCTCAAGGTTATCTCAGCCCTCAGTGGATTAGCACAGAGCACAGATGAATGGGCCCGGGGAAGGGGAGGGGGTGTATCGAGTGCTTTGTGGTCTGTCACTCCGACCACAACACTGGAGATGTCAAGATAACAAGATGGAAGCAACAAGGTCTGAGGATATAAAAATGTGACAGGAAATTACATCATAGCCTATATATTATTTATACATTATATTATAACTTAGACTTAGGCTAAGTGTGGTTATTAAGATTTACTAGTTATCAAAAATGACTTCAGATATTTTTTTATAGAATGTTAGTGTTAAAATGATAAAATATTTGTGTTCAGTTCTGCTAGTGAGGTGCTAGTGCTGTCAGGTATGAAAACAACTTAAACTTGGTGTGAATAAAGAAACAAAATAAATAATCAGAAGACCAAATGAACCTCATTGGACTGTCAAATGATCAATATTAACCTTTGTGAATTGATGTGGAAAGGAATGAGCAATGTTTGTAAAACACAGCCCCACAGCTCCTCAGAAGTACCTATGGTCTAGATTTACATGTGGTGTGTAGCAGCCATGCATCTGTCTCTGTTGCACCATCTACAGTATAATTTGACTTTAAGCATCTGTTCATACCCAGTATCAACTGAAACACAAACAGAGTATGGTAAAATAATAATCCAAAATAATCCAAATGTGTTTTATAACTGTTATTTATCATTTAAAGTAATCACAAGCTTTATGAAAGAGACGTTTTGGGCCAGTAAATCATCTTATTACACCAAATTATACTTATCAGCTGAGCCGATATCTTGGAACCAATATCTGAAACACCAACATTTTCAATATGTTATGCCAGTCCTTAGTATGTAGTATGATGGCTGTAAGCAGATCAAAATGAATGTTTCTCAACTACTAATAATTGTTTTGTGCAACTTATGATCATTGCACTTTAATTCATCATCATTCCTAACATTACACATTTGCAGGTATTATGACAAACAAGTTTATAGGTGTTGAACATTATTGTATGACTTGACTACAGCACAAGTTGTGAAGGTGACCTTGTCATAGTCTGGGGACACAGACTCTTTACTATTGAACACCAGTTCCCATAAAACATTACATGAAACACATGGCATTGGGACAGCGGTCCTGAACAAACCCCTCCAGTCTGAGTTACAAGCAGAAGTGTGTGCTTTAAATAAACAATTGTGACATTCACCTGAAAAAGCCCAGCTGCAGGACAGCACAGACTCTGTTGTACTGATGAACTAAGTAGCCTGGCTGCTTCCACATGTCTGAACTGTCTTTTGCCCCTGCAGACAGCTTTGTGCTAAAGGTCACGAGCTGCAGAATGATACAAGATTGTGAGAAGGGCCACGTGAGTTAAGTGTATGTCAGTATTGATCTGTGTGTGCAGAACTGTTTTAGTGAAGTACAAAACACAGAGGTCTAGTACATCAGGACAGACAGTTAAGGTCTTAAAGTATCCACATCAACTGTGCTAATCCAGTCTGTGAAGTCGAAAAGCCTGAACTTAGATGAAATAATGATTAAAAAAATGTTTTTTTGCCACATTCCAACTATTATACAGAGTTTCAATAAATGCTGGCTGAGAGCACGTTATAAGTTCTGTAAACTCATAATAGAAACAGTAATAGAATAACCCAGAGACATAATTTGGTTAGAGATAGGCTAAGTAAGTAAAGTAATACACAAATATAGAAGAATCAAACACAAGTGTGTACTTATTTTGTACTTCACCTGTACCTGATTTTTACTGTCTTCAGAACATGAAAAACAAAACAAAAAACAAACAAACACTGTGAACAGTTTAAAATGAGCTTGCACTTTAAATGGTTTGAAGTATCCAAAGTTATTCCTTGCTTATGTTGCACCCCCAAAATGAACAACACGACTCACGTTCATTTTAGCTTTTAGGCAACTTTTAATTTCAGGTTTAGGGTCATAACAAGCAACACAATGCACTCCACCCATAACCTCACATTCTTAAAGCAACAGTAAAGACCCTGTGATTACATAGATACAAATGAAATATCAAATAAAACATATTATCATTACATTTATATTAAATGAAAATATTTTAAGCTATTTAAATTCAATATGAATTTAGTCTTATGAAATTTAGAACAGGAATGTTGCATTTTAATTTTCAGAGGAATACAATAAGCATTCCAAACTTCCTTATTAGTCACCGTAATGAAAGTTTTCGCAACTGACAGTAAAGCTAACATCTAATCTGTACCAGGGAAGAGTTTTTCCTCTGGGTCCTTTAACTGAAGTTAGTATGTATACACCTGTACAGTACATCAAAACTGAAGTTTGTAGGGAACTGGATTTATGTTTGTATTTAGGGTATTATTAGTCATGATTTTGTTTCACTGATTACTTCATTAAGATATTCACGTTGAGATGAGAGTGTTTCGGATGTAATACAGAAATAAACAGCGAACAGCGAGTGTCCTTGAGGATGATGCAGCACAGTCTTTCCCACAGACTCAGACCTGACCAGCTCAGCAAAATACAAACTGCACTATCACTATGAGCTCTGGAGATTTCTATACAGACTTTATGCACTTTACATGAGTCCTTCTAACTGATCTCACACAGCTAAAGAGACTCTTAGTGTCACGATACTGATATTTCAAACTTGATTTCTGTCCCGTGAATGTGAATTTTAGTATCGATATTTGCTCAAAAGAGTATCTACTTCCTTTTAGCATCAATTAGTAACTCTAGTTTAGTTTAGTTTAGTTTTGATGTGACTTTGAACCACATTACACAGCTGTACATTTACACATTCATTTTAGAGATACCTTAACTTTGTAGATTTCATGTAGCACTTGCTTTGATCAAACGGTGCTGGCCCCAAGCCTGGATAAAAAACATCAAGCATCAAACAAACATGAAAAAGTATTGGAAGGGCTTAGTTTGTACTGGATCCATCTACACATTCCGCATTTTCCAAACCCAGAACAACCAATGACTGATTAAGATCAATATTTTGGGCACATTTGGATTATTCTCCTCAAATGTGTGTTTTAAATACTACAAAAGTCACTCTCTTTCTTTTTTACCGCAAAACCTTTAAAAAAGCAGTTTAGTCACATTTTGTACATCTCTAAAACATTCAGATAAATCTCTAGGCATATTCTTAAGGCAAGTAAACAAAATATCGGCCTCTGCTGGAGATTTAAGGCAGACAGCAAATACACTAAAAATGTGAATATCTGTCTATCTCTAGTTCTAAGGTTCTAAGATGATTCAAGTCTTTTTGAGCTTCAGAAATATACACAGAGTCATTATTTGTTACAAGTTGGTACTTCTTTACTAAGCTACTTCTGAACATTTAATGCATCTCAACAGATATGTTTTAGCTGCAGAATAAATAACTGAACTCGGGCTCCTTCTTTGTAATAGGAGCACAACTTCAGAGCCTACACTGAGTCTCTGTTTGCTCTTTCCTTCACTAACACTACAAACTCTTACCTAAATTCCTTGAAATTACCATCATTTGGTTTGGTTTGGTCTCCATGACAACAGAAAGATTTAATACCATACTGTGAAACATTTCAGGCAACGCAATAATGTCTCTATGACGAAAAGCAGGTGGTGGACAAATCATCAGAAAAGTGACACAATGCACCTTTAGTTATCCCTTGTGTTTTCCCCTTTCATCAGACAAAGCCGACCACAGTACTCCATGTATTCTTAAATCTCACTTTCTTAGCCGTCTGCACTGCTCCTGGACACATGTCTCTGAAGGCCATTGTATTTATTCAAAAGGAAAATGGATAGAAGGAGCATTAGTCAAAGTCAAGGGGAAGGGCCTTTTAATAAAAACATAAAACACAGTTAAGTGCTGGGGTGAGTCCAAACTGATTTCTGTGGCCCTAAAGATATTAGATTCACCTGAATATTGTAATACTTCTGTCTGACCTTGGTACTGTCATGGACACTGTGGTGCTCTTTCAGTGGTGTAAAGTAAAAATAAAAGTAAAAGTTTGGGGCATTTTTGGGGACATTTTTTTTTATTACGCCATTTTCAGATCTAGGTTATAATGTTGTTTCATTATCAAAATCATAGAATCATTTGGATAATTTCAGTCCTGGAATCTGTACTAAATTAAAGGTAAAAGGTTGTTGCTAATTTTAAAACTACCGCTACATGACATCACAATGTGGAGCAGAGCATTTTGCGCTGTGGAGCTGTAGATGGACTAATAATAAAGGATTACTTAAACTGATTTGAAATATAACACGACTCCTGGTATGTTTTTGATTAGGTAACAACATTATAACAGGATTTAAAGCTATTTTGCATAATATAGGACCTTGAATATATCTTACTTTTACTTACTTTTGCTCCTGTATTTTAAGTATTTTAAAATAGATTATTCCAGCACTGTGCTTGTTTTTACATAAGACACATCTGTCTTCTCTTGCACTGGACAGTCCCATATAACTCACTGTGCCACTCAGCAGCTCCTCCTGTGGTTCATCTCTGAAGTGTTCAGAGTGTAAAGTGACAGTGCACTGTGCTGCCTTGGTTTTAACACTGTCCCTTTTGTCCTCTTTTCTGTCCCCTCTCTGTCCTCTTCTGTCCCCTCTCTGTCCTCTTCTGTCCCTTCTCTGTCCTCTTCTGACCCCTTCTCTGTCCTCTTCTATCCTCTTCTGTCCTCTTCTGACCCCTTCTCTGTCCTCTTCTGTCCCCTCTCTGTCCTCTTCTGTCCTCTCTCTGTCCTCTTCTATCCTCTTCTGTCCTCTTCTGACCCCCTCTCTGTCCTCTTCTGTCCCCTCTCTGTCCTCTTCTGTCCCCTCTCTGTCCTCTTCTATCCTCTTCTGTCCTCTTCTGACCCCCTCTCTGTCCTCTTCTGTCCCCTCTCTGTCCTCTTCTGTCCCCTCTCTGTCCTCTTCTATCCTCTTCTGTCCTCTTCTGACCCCCTCTCTGTCCTCTTCTGTCCCCTCTCTGTCCTCTTCTGTCCCTTCTCTGTCCTCTTCTATCCTCTTCTGTCCTCTTCTGACCCCTTCTCTGTCCTCTTCTGTCCCCTCTCTGTCCTCTTCTGTCCTCCTCTTTGTCTCCTGCAGCTAAGATGGCAATGAGCGGCATCCTCAACTGTGACGACATCAAGAAGGCTCTAGACGCATTTGCAGGTAAAACTTGTCAACGTTTTTTATGTGAAATTCTAAATGAGACAAAGACATTGTGAACGTTACACTGGGTGTTAGATAAGGCTGTTTAGCTCCTTTTGGAGACAAATCGACCTCTGGTGCCGAACCATTGCTCCCTCGGTGTCCACAAAAGTCTAATTTGTTCCTCTGACTAAAAACAAGCTGATCTGAACAATAAGTACAACAAAGTGTATTTTTGTGTTCCCATTGTGTTAATGACATTATGTTGATCAAAAGAACAGTGTCGTGCCTCATTTAAAAACCTATTACAAATGTGAAAAACAGAACTAGTTTGCAGAAGTTATTCCTCACTTAATTTATGTACTCCTAGAATCTTAATTAATCATCACAATGAGCTATTAACACAACTCTCAGGTTCCAGTGCAGAGTTTTGAGACAATGGTAAAGCTAATAACAACTGCTAACGTACAAAAGACAAGAACATGTTTTCAAATTAGATGCACGGTGGAAATATTTTGACCCCAAGAGCTGCATATA
>JACN01151903.1:0-11084 GCA_000787155.1 Scartelaos histophorus
GGTGTGCGGTTGTTGTTAGGGGGTGTGGTGGTGTGCGGTTGTTGTTAGGGGGTGTGGTGGTGTGCGGTTGTTGTTAGGGGGTGTGGTGGTGTGCGGTTGTTGTTAGGGGGTGTGGTGGTGTGCGGTTGTTGTTAGGGGGTGTGGTGGTGTGCGGTTGTTGTTAGGGGGTGTGGTGGTGTGCGGTTGTTGTTAGGGGGTGTTTAGGGGGTGTGGTGGTGTGCGGATGTTGTTAGGGGGTGTGGTGGTGTACAGGTGTGCGGTTGTTAGGGGGAGCGGTGTAGTGCTCTGTGGTTGTTAGGGGGTGTGGTCTGACCTTTTGACCCAGGAAGAGGCTCTTGGTGGACAGCACGGTGAAGCTGTCCCCGATGGCGCCCTCTGTGGTGCTGTCCGCTGAGGCCGCCTTGCTCACCTCTCCAGTCTGCTTCTGCAAAAATCCCACAGTGCTTTATGTGACTAAAGGAAGCGGTGGCTCTGAGCAGTACCTTGGCCTTTTGGTGTCACCATGGAAAAATACGACTAGTTTAAATGTACCTTGGGGCGGCCGAGCTTCTTGCCGCTCAGTTTCCTGGTGGCTGGTTTCTTCTTGGGCTTCTTCTCTGGAGCGGGAGAGACCGGTGCCTCCAGTTTGCCCTTGGCTCCTCTCTTTTTGGCGAGCAGCTCGGGGTGGATGTTGGGCAGGACTCCTCCAGCCGCGATCGTCACACCTTTGAGCAGCTGCACACACAAGATGAGCACATGGAAATGGACTTGATTGTGGAAATTTCTAGTTTTTTATTTTATATATTTGTAAAGGGACAGCGCATATTAATGGACATTTAACATTCAAATAATGTAAAGATTATAGCCAGCGCGGCTAATTTCCACCTTCAGTCTCTCAGCAGGTTGACAGAGAAAAGTAACAATCATCAGCACACTAATCACTATACATACAACAGTTCATTTCAAGTTTGAAGTCAAAAGTTAAACCAAATAATTGTCCTTTTAACAGCTCGAGTTAAGCTAAGTGTGCAATTTTGTCTCACAAGATGTTGTCTCATCCCAGGAATAAGGTTGAAAACCACTGTCCTCCATGATACGTGTCGTTTAATGAAGTGTTGAATCACACCTCCAGACACACAGAGCGCTGGGAGTGGTCAGACCTGGTTGAGCTCTTCATCGTTGGCGATGGCGAGGAGGATGTGGCGAGGTGTGACACGACCCTTCTTATTGTCTCGGGCGGCATTTCCCGCCAACTCCAGGATCTCAGCTGAAACACAAGCACAACACTTTTCACAATACTCAAACTCAATTTTGATACTAAGGAATAGACTCGATACTCAATACCATTCTGATAATAAACATATAGAAAAGACTTGGGCACTGTCCAGCTCCTGACCCACATCCGGCCCATCCGGCCCATAAGCTTATGTGGAATTACAAAATAAACATATTTGATCGTTTTACTTCATGCATTGACTAAAGCTGTACTGCTTTTATTTTAAAGGTGTTTTTCTTTTCTTTTTTGGCAATTTTGTAAGGCAGCCTCACTTTTTCATTCATAACATACACTCTTACCAATCTAACCAGGAAAGGTTCATTTTTACCCTTTGAATGGGACTTTTTAGGAGTGATACTCAAATGAGTTGGTGAAGATAAAATGGTATGACTGTCTCACCGGTCAGGTACTCGAGCACAGCGGCCAGGTACACCGGCGCCCCCACCCCGATGCGGTACTTGGGGAGGCCTCTCTTGATGTAGCGCAGCATTCGTCCCACAGGGAAGATGACGCCCGCCTTGGTGGAACGCGACGTCTTTGTCGTCTTCTTCTTTCCTCCTCGACTCGACATGGTGGCTCTCTGCTACCGACTCAGGACCTGGCAGGAAACAGCACACATGTACCCACAGTTAGATTACTGCTGATAAACGGGCGGACACCATGACAAAACTGTTCTGAAAGGGGAACTAAACAGTAAATGAATGAAAACAGACACAGTGTGTTCAGGCTCCAGTTGCCAACTTCAGTGCTACAGGTACTGCCCAGTAGAGATGTAAGAAAAAAAAGTATCAGTGATGCATCATGATACTTCACTGCACAATTCTAAAATTGATTAAAAAAGCAACCAAACTGATTTTTTAAATAATATTTTTCACAAAAATTCATTAGTTACATTCACTGTTCTGATGATTTAAACATTTTATAGATTATATTTCATACAACCGTGTTGTCATGAAGGTGCATTTGACTTTATTAATAGAAATAATTATGGGTAAATCTCAATATATTGTTAGTGTTTTAGTGTCAGAATATATCGTCATATATCGAATCATGACATGGACATGATGATATGTATTCCCTGGTCAGACTCATGGCAAAGCACACCCCAACTGGCCAGTTTAGCAGCTCTTATTTCTGTGTAATCTTTTCACTCTTTTAGCATTTTATCAAACACAAATGTTACTGATTGTAAAGTTGAATGTAGTTACAGTATGTTAGGATTCTGTTCAAATTTCATTTTTTGAAGAAGAATTGGCAAAAAGACTGAAATCTGAACTGACAGAACTGAAATAATACACGAATCATATTTCAGAACATGTTTGGACAGATCTAAACTACAGGCTTAGCTGTTTATGCAGAATAAAGACAGGAGATTTTGTTGTTTGTGAACAAAAAATCCTAACAACATCCGGGTACTGCCCACTTTAGCAGCTCATATTTTTGTGCAATCTTTCAATTAGATCTTTTAGCATTTTATCAAATATGAATGTCATTAAAGCAGAATGAGCCCATCACTTTGGATTGCCAGATCCAAAACCAGCTTATCCAAAATCCAAAAGGAAGTTGAAATTGAAATTGCAGTTTGAATGGACACAATTAGCAAACCGCAAAGGCTGCAGTTTGTGAAGTACCATAATTTTGCCCACAAACAACAAAATCTCCTGTGTTATTCTGTGTAAACGGCTAACCCTGTAGTTTAGATCTGTCCAAACATGTTCTGAAATGGGATTCTTGTATTAGTTCCGTTATGTCAGTTCAGATTTCAGTCTTTCAGTCTTTTGCCAATTCTTCTTTAAAATCTGAACTTTGAACAGAATCCCAACATTAAAACATTGAAAATCTATTCCATTAAACATTTTTGTTGATTTTATATGACAGATAATGATTCTAGGAAATTTGAGCTTTGGACTTTGTTTAGTCACCTTCACAGCGGCCCTCAGGATTAGGCTGTTTACATGTTGTATCTGTTGGACGTCGGAGTGTCCCGGCTGAGCTGATCATGCACTGTACAGAAAAGCTGACATCTATTGACACAAGCCTCAGCCTGATAATCCACGACTAATACTACTCTTTCAGCACAGTGGCTACGTTTACATGGACGCTCAAATCAGATAACGGAGTAATCAGATAACCCGATAATTAGATCTGATTTTGGTGTGTGTTTACAGCACAAGAGAAATCTAATATTCAAAAACACCTGCTCACATGGAGGGCTGTTGAGTTTTACTGAACTTGTTTAAAGGTCCCATATTATACAATTTTCTGATTGATGTTATAATCAGAAAACTGCGTAATAATTTCCCCATTACAAACATCTTGAGTTGTGTTTCGTTTCATTCCCACATATTTAACGCACAAACCCTGCACATTTAGGCTGTGTTCTTCTCTCAAACAGAAAACTCTCTGTTCCATCTTGTGATGTAGAACAGTAGTAATACAGGAAGTGCTCCACTGTGTTTTTAAAGTCCAAACTACGGCTTCATGACATCACAAGGTGGAACAGAGCATTTTGAGCTTGAACATTAAGATTTAAACCATTGAGATATAGACCAAGTTTTACACAAACATGTGTGAATGAAACAAAGCACAACTTTGTGTATGCGGGTAACATTCTAACATGGCTCTTCTTGTGTAATATAGGACCTTTTAATAATTGATCGATGAGTCTTAATCAACCAAAATGTGTTTGCTGAACTCCCCCTCAGCCGTAGTCTTGTGAGTGCAGTTTGTGTCAGATACACAGAGATACACAATAGTACTGAGAGCTTTTGCCACGCCCCATTTTTAGTCGATTTATCGATTAGCTTTAGATCTTTAGCCCACCAAGAATTTCTTCAGGCAACTACCCTGGAGGTCAGTGACTTTTAGAGTAACTGTTTTGAAGATGAAGTGCAATGAATTTTAAAGTTGCTCTTTCAATCAGTCTCACAAAGACAACACTCAACTAGTGACAAAGGTATAGGTACTAAAAAAGTCACATGGGACACAAATGAACCTTTCCTTTAGAATGATCTTGAGCTGTATCAGAACAAGTAAAAAGGCACATAGACTAATATAGGTATAAAACTACACAGAAAAGACCACATGGTTAGGCCTGGAACCATAACCGATTTTGCTGGACGATTAAATGACCAAGAAATGATTGCAATAAATAATAATAATGACATTTTGAGACCATTTTCAACTAATATAAATTACAATAGAATAAAAAATGCTAATACAAAGCAAATACACCCTTCCAAAGATCAATAAACTTTACTTTCTAAAGAACATTTAACACAGGAACTGCAAGACAACCAAAAACCACAGGCCTAAATAAAACAGACTCGTTAACATAAGAATAACCTCATGTAGTCTGGCTTACAGCAAGGACTCGCTTACAGAAAAAGAATAAACCAATGTTGAACCAAACACAACCGAAACAACAAATAACATGGATTATTAAGTCTCTGTAACAAAATTGACTTTAAAAGTTATTTTAGTGATTTACATTGGAATATTGTCACCCCTCTCTGTTACTGCTGCTGTGAGCCTCAGTTTTGGTTGTAAAATGTTTGAACATATTAATGCTCTACAGGATCCTATTTCGCTATTTTGTCAGTCAAAAACTCCTATTCATAATACAGAGCTTGGCCCCGAGTTCGCTCCAGTGACCCTTAGCCTCTCGAGCTTCATTTGAGTGGGGCTGAACACTGTGGGTGACGTCGCACTCGCTTAGTCCACTTTTTTACACACTTGTTTATGCTTTAATAGCTGAACTGACATGTTCATTACTCTAAGGAAACAAGAGGAGTCAGGAGAGAGCGATAGAAGCATTCTGACATTCAGTCTCTTAGAGGTGGAGACAGACAAACGCGGAAAACAAACAAGCTGCAAATAGAAATGACCATGGCCAGAAAAGTGATTGAGCTTGTTAGAGTTCTCATGTGATTCATTGATTTATTGATTATCGTTACAGGCCTACACATGGTAATAAAAAATATAAATGAAAGTACTACTGAAAATGACATTCTATTATCTAAATAAGACGCAGATTTTATTTGTGGTATCAGGATCAGCACTGAGTACCAAGTCTATTCCTACTCTCAAAAATGAGTTTCAACTTTAGTATCACCACAGCACTAGATCACTCACATCAGATGTAACATTTCAATAATCCGATAACCCCAGAAATCAGATCATGATCACATTTTTGTCTGTATGGAAACATATATAAGTGTTATACAAGAAGCAAGAAGTTATGGATAAAATCTATTGAAACTAACATTATATAAAACATGTTGCATATGGATTTCCACAGTTTAAAATACAGGCCAATTACAGATTCAAATGGAACAGTGAAAACCAGGGTCGGATGATCTGGGGGGAAATATCTGACAAGTGATTTTAATCAGATGCAATTTGAACTGACAAACTAATATAATAATTACATTTCAGAATAGGTTTGTACAGGGTTAGAAGTTTTTACACAGAATAAGTTTATGGTTTTTGGTTCAAAAACTGCAGCTTTTGTGATTGGCTAATGGTAAACAGAGACCGCTCGCTCTGGTTGCATTAGTACAATTTGTACATTCATTTTTCCCATAGACTTTTCTTTCTTTCTTTTTAAGTTCAAAAAGCACATTTAAATGCTTTGATAACTTGGCCATTTATAAAGTTTCAGAAATAGATTTTAGTTACAATTATAGCTCTTGTGATCATTAGTTACTGCAGAGCTGATTAGCACAGAGCTATCCAACTTTTAATATTCTTAGGTTAAATGAAAAATATATTAGTATGAATGAGAAATTTTGTTCTGGAACCGGGGGTGGATGATAATGAAAACTGCAAAAGGGTGATTAGACTCTACAGGTGCCTTAATCCACAATTGTCTTTGCCTGGAATGGTCCACTTAACCCGCTCAAGTAAGAATGCATTTTTGAGCGATATAAACACATGTAATTGAATAATGTTGTCGACTAAAGACGCATCCTGACGACCGTTTGGTCGACTAAAAAAGGAGGCGTGGCAAAGCTCTCTAAACTATTACACATCTCTGTGTATCTGAGCCAAAGTGCACTCACAAGACTACACCTGCAGGGGGAGCTCATGCAAAAACTCCTATTTTATTAGACACGTTTATCGTGGCCAAGATATTTGTGATTCAAAATTTTATCACGATAATTAATAAAGTTGCTGAATTCTAATTAAACATATTCATAACCATTTTAAACTTTTCTTATATGTGAAAATAACAGTGATGTAGAAAGTCTTTTTTCAGCTCATTCTGCTGATCTATCTTTGCTGGCAATTCTCCTACTTCTTCTCTTCTCAGTAATTGTTACTGTGTACCTTTTAATCACGATAAACCACGTTAAACCAAATTACAGTCTCGTCCATATTTAAAACAAAAAAAAAAAAGATACTAGGAAACTCTACAAAAGCAGATTCAACTTTGGCCTCATGAGTTTAAACTTACCATAACTGTTCCGGTGGAGGGTCCGTCAAATGGTTTTCTCCATGGAGATGTTATTGCTTTGTCTGGAATGTTCCAGAGTATGGCATTAAACCTTTCTATCTTAATGGAGACTGAACCAGACCAAGTTATAGGTCAGATCTGTGGAGAGGCGACCCTGCTCAATCAGAATGTCTGTTTTTTTTTTAAGTATTTTTGAGCCATAAACTCACCCATAATCAAATAAATGTAAAGTAGAGCTGTTTAATGTCACATTGTGGAACATTCCAGAGCAGTGACATACCCATAGAAACAAGCAGGTGATGAACCCCGACCAAAAAGTTGCATGTTTAAACTGACTTTTTACATAATTACCCAAAAAATTGCATACAAATCCCAATAACATTTGGTCCACTAAGACTCCATCGACTGATTAATCGAATAAAAACTAAACGACTACCTAACATCACGCATTAATCTGTAGACCCTTTGAAAAATTATAAACAAAAACATTCTAAACTCTGGAATAAAGCAGCTGGAGGCAAAAGTGAAGTGGAAAAGAATGGGATTTTCATAGGAAAACTGGGATTAACTTCAGAATATCACAAATTATGAAAAATCAAGGACAATTTGGAAAATGAAAACCTCTCAGATCCATGTGAATGATTCAGATCCAGTTTTAAAACACTTACAATTGTGTTTTACATTATTAGTTCATTTGACAAGAGTTTAAAATCCACACTAAACATTTTTACAAAGGCAAAATCCACATTTTGAGGTTTTACTGGACAAATCCTCATAGAAATGTTGAGCCCACAACAGTTTTTCACTTCATCTACAGATATATTACACATTTCATCATAAATTACACATTTTGTGAATCTCAAATACTATTTTACGGTTAGAAAACTGTATTTTTCCATCCTTCTTAACAGAGAAGCAAAATAAATCAGATTTGTACTTTGAAAATTCTAAATTGTTGCTTATTTTTTTGTTATAATGTCAAAAAACCATTAGCATTTAGTTCAGCTCGTCAGTTAATCATTGTAAATATATGATGTGAGCTTCATTCTGACATAAGGTTTGAAATCATTGTAAATATATGATGTGAGCTTCATTCTGACATAAGGTTTGAAAGGGTCTATATGTGAACGATTTATAGGTCTGTATTAAAATTAAAAGCAACCTCAACAATATGTAAATGAGCCAAGTTCCATATGCAAAACTAAACATGTCCAGATTGTGTATTTGTTGCTTATTTGTGGCTCTAGTTTTTAGAATTACACGTAGGCCAGTAGGTTGCAGTAAGCCAATAGCCTCTACTGTTATTTTATTCATTTAACCCCATGACATGCTCCTGTGGGCTGTCAAAAGACTTCTCAAAACACCACCGCGTAAGGAGCGTGAAAATGCCGCAAAAAAGAGAAAATAATTACAACTGAACAACAATCCAATTAGCGGCGTGTTACTGAGAATCAATTAGCGCCACAATGGACCTGGCTCTTCCACCTTCTCCATAGCAACAGCACATTTTACGGTATCTACAGCTGACCTTATCCGTAACGCGAGAATTACGCACAATTGCACAGTTTACCGCAAAAACTACGCGCATATTTGGGTTCGAACGCGCCACATCTGGTGTATATCCCCAGAGCTCTCAGGTGTGGAGGTTTTCATCGGTTTTAAATTCTTGCAGCTGTGACAGTGACAACCATTTCCGCATGTCCACGGCACGACCACCGCGCGGTACGCACTGGCAGCGGCGGAAAATAAAGCGCCTCGTTCTGATCATGTTTGTCACTCGACGCAGATCCGTTTCTAGTGTTGAGGTCAGCGGGTTTTTCCATAGAAATGACCCGAGCCAGGCTGCGAGGCGGCTGGCTCTTCCCGCTCCTCCCCTCCCTCTCTGCCGCCTGCTCTCCGCCTGTCTGTCGCTCTCCACAGTCGGCCTTCGCGTTGGGGAAAAAAACTGAAAACGCACCAAATGGCAACGCGCGGAAAACAAGCCACGGGCATAACCGACTAAATGTTTCCACGTTAGGTCCGAAAACTGCAGGATTACTTACAAACGGGGCGAGCACGGCGGAGGGAATGCGTCTGCGCGTCTCCGGTAACAGCCTGGGCAGTGTCCTAGACTCGACTCCCACAATCCACAGCGAGCCCGAGCCAGCGCTGCCCGCGGAGTGAGCGGCGGAGAGCGGAACCTGCCGCGCGGAATCTCAATCCGCGGCGGGGAGAGGTGATCCTTAACCCTTTACGCGTCCGCTCCTTTGGGCACAGACGCGTAAGGTGAGCGCACAGCGGAACTGGGCATAAACAGGAGGGATCGCGGTGCAGGTTTGCTTTAAGTTGATTTTTGTGATGGAATTTCCATTAAAGGGGCGGTGCAACTGTTTGTGCAGAAAAAAGTCAGGCAAAACTGCTCCACCGGGCTGGCCCTGCGCACTCAACTACCGGAATCATAAGAAGCCTATAGAATATAGGCTATTATAGACTCAGGTTTAACGTCAGAACTAGACTTCTGTTGGCACTGTGCATGTAAATGTGAACTTTACAAGGAAAATCTTCCTGCTTTACACCGTCATTTGGCATTGCACTCAGAATTATTTGCCAGAAAAGTGGTCCACGTGACACCATTAAAAGAATGAATAGTGAAAGATGAGACCATTTGTTTCATTCATGAAAGATGAATACAAAATAATTCTATTTCTTACATCATTGTGAATGAAAAGGAGCAGGAAGAAGCACAGACTAATAATATCTGCCCCCTTTTCACACAAAGCAAAACGTTTCTAACGCTTGAACAGTTCCATCTACATTTATAAACAACTTATTTACGTGACATGCAGAATATTAAATATTTCTTAATTACTACAAAAGGATAGTTCATACTTCATACCTTTTTAGCATATCATGTTTGACATTTTAGATTTTGAAGCTTTGAGTTTTCATTAGACATAGGCTCACAGCTTTTAATTTAAACACATTGTTAACAGTATTAACAGTACTTACTTTTAGCCCCAAAATAAAACATAATAACATATTTTTTGTTTTGTTTGTTTGTTGCACCTAAAGCTATTGAAATGTGTCACTATGAGCAGGCTTGCAACTCCACAAACCTGACTGCCGCTTGGTCTGTATCAGAGCCTCTTCATGTTTGAAATCCTATCTCCATGGAGAATGTTCCAAAGTATGGTTTTAACTTTCTATTTCCATTGAATCATGCGGGCAACGTGCCACTTCCAGAAAGTTACTTGCTGTAGCTTTAATTTTAGCCTCCTTTTTGTTTGGTCAAAATAAATCAAATGCTCATTACATGAAGCAATGACCAAAAGTCATTGAATCGTAAGTACAAAATGTTCTTCTGCTAAATGTATTTAATAAGAAATCTCATTGAAAATGGTCTGTAGCATTAATACTTTGCAGTGGCATCACAGTGGGCCTGTTCTACATGTATGTGTATGGCAGAATGTTTGCAAGTTACCATGGTGACGCAATGCAATAGTAAACACTGACAAAAAAAGTTTTAAGACTCAGAAAACTTTTGAAAAAATACAAAATGGATTTAAGCGACACATTTTCAGGAGCTTGTGATCAGTCTGAGCATTTCTAGTTCTGTTTAGGAGTGTGATTTTCAACTAAAACGTGAAAATGAACTGAAAAACCGTTATTGCTAATGCTAGTGAGCTGTAATTTGATGTCACCTGGTGTAGTTCTTGCTAAATCAGTGCTTTCTGCTCAAAGTCTAATTTAGCTTCAGACAGAGCAGTGCTTACAGTTAGCATCACAACCCCAGGGAATGTTGATGACATCAGCTGCAAAGTATCAACTGGCTTTTTCTAGAAGCTCCACTGTAAAATAATCTGGTTTAAGTTTGGCACAGAGGGCAGAACATGTCCAGTCTTGTCCAGTGGCGCCTCCACATCCTCAGGCTCTACAGGGTGTTACATAATGTGACTTTATGTTACAGGATATGACTTTATGTCATATGATGTCACATTATATGATGAGTTCAGATCTGTGTGTCCACCCCTCCTGTCAGAGCCCGTCTCCTCACTCCTCTGTGGCTAAGCGGGGCTCACCTGGTTGGGACTTGGATGGGAGACCGCTGGGAACACCAGGGGCCAATGTGGGGAACCAGTCATAAAAACTGACATTGTGTCCTTAGGCAAGGGACTTGACTCACATTGCCTCGTGTGAATGTAGTGTGTGTTAGTGGTCAGAGGGGCTGATGGTCCAGCTTGGCAGCCTTGCTTCTGTCAGTCTGCCCCAGGGCAGCTGTGAGTAGTTTCCCACCACAGAGTGTGGAGTGAATGATGAACACACTCTGAGTGTGTTAAAAGTCCTGTAAAGACTATTTATTATATTATATAATATTATTATTATTATTATTAT
>KN492936.1:3302-14399 GCA_000787155.1 Scartelaos histophorus
AAATCTTACTTTTTTTTTTTTTTTTTACGTTAAGTCGTTTAAGTCGATATGGCAAAGTTGTCGCTGAGTTAATATGCAGCATAATTTGTTGCTCCATATTCCGACAAAATAATCCATATAATCGTAATATGGCTGTTATACATTAAATATACAGTCTAGACAATTTAATCTGTCACATGCTGTCACAATCGTTGTATTGACAACAATAAAGCAATGTGTAGGCCTGATTACTTACTTTAATTAATTTCTTTACGGAAAATTAGCGAGAGAAAAAAAAAAACTTATTTTAATACAACGTGCAACCGCAGTAAACCAAACTGCTCCACTCACCATTGACCTCTAGCGCCATCTCCTGTCTCCTTTGTGGTATTATACAAGCCCCGGAGTCCTGCGGTCACGTGTGGGACTTCAGCCAATTAAAACACGTGTTATGTTTGTGTAACCAATCAGCGCGCAGCATCGGAGCAGCGACGCCTGGTTTGTTACAACTATCCCGGAAGTGCTAAAAGTAGCAGTGACAACATGTGAAGCTCTGGACTTTGGCGACAGATTGGATATTTTATTGATTTTAAAGCTCTGACAACTTCTGTTATGATTCAGACGAAATTGATTTAATATAGACATTGACCGTATGCATTGAGATGAGAATATTCTGCTTCCTGTTGTTAAAATGTCACGTCAGGCCCTAGCTGTTAGCATTTGTGGCTAACTTGGCATCTGTTTTCAAGTGACATTTTACCATAAAATTTGTTTATTCCTGATTGAAAGCTAAAGGCAGGATCGCAAATGGAGACTGCAGCTTTGGTTGCTCCTGTTACAGCTTTGGAGTTTATTGAAAACGAGTTTCTGCTCTCTGGTAGGAAAAAGCACATAATAACATTTGATACATTCTGTTTTCTTTTTTTAGCACATCGTATATACACTTTTTACCATTGATTTTGTAGAAACTGTGGTGGTATAAATATTTTCTAGAATTTTTTTTTTTAGTTAAATAATGTATTGGCTGTATTTAACAATTAAGCAGTTTTTTTTTAACAGTATAGTCACTTTTTATATGAATGACAATACAGTGACCAATTAGACTATGGGGGGCCACCGTAGTCTCATATATTAATAGGAAACACTGCAAATGCTTTGATGTAAGACCATATATTCAGCATATTCCAGGATTAGACATGATTCATTCGTCCTCCAAGTAATAAAATGTAAAATAGTGCTATTGACAATCACATAACCAAAACCTTCTTCTGTCCTGGCAGGTGAGGGTCCAGTGTTGACAGTTTACAGTCTTCATCCATCTCCCAAATGCTGTTTGTCACTCAGCGTCCTCCAACACCAGAGAATTCATGGGATACGACCAAAAGAACTGCAGCAAGGAGGAGATGCAAACACACCCCAGCAAGAAAAGTCTGGTAATATTATTTAAAGGTCCTTTATTACACAAAAGTGATTCTGGGTAGATGTTTGAATGCTGTTACTTCATCAGGAGCATATCAAAACCATACCTGATGTTGTGTTTCTTCTTTTACATGTGTTTGAGTCACTTTTTATTGTTAGTCTGTTATCTTATTAGTCTTATCTGTTTATTCCATTAGGACCGCAGCAATCTTTTTACGACTTGGCAGTGTTTGGAGGCAAAGCTCTACGTCTCATCCGTCTCCACCGATCGGAACCTCTTAATTTAGAAAACATTCGCCCCATTATTGAGCTCAGTGACTGGATTCTAGATGCCCGCTGGATGTTCGGAGACTCAGGGCCACTCCTCTGCGTCGCCTTAGCCCACAACAGTGCTCTTCTCCTGGACATTAAATCAGAAACCACCCTCTACCGCCGATCATGCTCCGAAGGTTGTCTTCTTTACTCTGCCCTAGTTTTATCTCACAAATCTTGGTCTGATACTGTGCTTATCGGAGGAACTGTTTTTAATCAACTCGTTATTTGGAAACCGGGAGATGCAGCAGAAAATCTTGAATCAAAACCCTCTGTGGAACGCCGTCTTTTGGGTCACAGCGGAGTCATTTTTGACATTTCATATTCGGAAAAAGTCGGAATTCTTGCTTCTGCTTCGGACGATCGAAGTGTGAGACTTTGGCAAGTTGGAAATTTAGGAGGAAAGGGAGGACACTGTGGCAATGAGAATCCAGTTTGTTTACAAGTTTTGTACGGACATCAGGCTAGAGTTTTTTCTGTAAGGCTTTTGAATTCCAAGGTTTTCAGCGCCGGAGAAGATGGCGCTTGCTTGATGTGGGATAATGGTCAGGTTGTTCAAACGCTCAAAGGGCATAGAGCTGGAGGTGTACGCTCTTTGGCAGTCAGTTCAGAAAGCTGTGAAAAAGCTATTTGGGTGACATCAGGTGGAGCAGATGGAGGAGTGAGACTGTGGAAGCTTGGAGTAAAGCAAGACCAAGCAGAAGACAATGAAGAGAATTTAAAAGATCTGAAGTTTCCTGTGGACAAAATTGATCCAAAAGAGTTGAAGAAGCAAAAAGTTAAACAACAAGACAAGGGTTTGAGGTCAGAAAAAGTGAAAATGCAACCTGAAGCTCATTATTTAAAGTTAGACAAAGAAGAATTTGCACTTCGAACGGGCGATGCTGAAACTGGAAATATGGAAAATAAAATGGAAGTGACAATGGACAACCTTAAAGTCAGTGAAACTTTTGTGGAGAAGCAAAACCAAAGCCATCTTGAAACCGAACAAGTTTTCCAAAAAGTTGTGAAAGACGTTACAGATGATATAAGCGATTTAAATGTTGAAATAGGTGCAAAAATAACAATTGAAAAGACCAGGGTTGACGCACTCTTTGTTGGTGTTGGCGTCCCTAAAGTAATTTGTGCAATAGATTCTGAAAACTCAACATGGAGCGATTGTAGATTTCTCGTTTGCACAGATAAAGGAGGGGTCTATGAATATAGAAATGAAAAATGGGAATTAGTTTGGCAAGGGCCACCTGAATTTCAATCATACTGTGTTATGGAAGTAGTTAGCATCAGAATCGGAGACTCACTCTCTCATTTGTGCGCTGTGGCAAATATTTCTGGATCAGTTCAGGTTTTTCCTATTGCAAATCCAAAAAGTGGAGTACGCCTAGTTGCAGGAAATGGGAAAATTCATAGTTTAATATGGCAAAAAGGAAGTGTAGATGGTTTCGCTTGGTTGCTAGCTTCTGGAAGTGATGGCCTAGTGCATCGCTGGTGGATAGAAGTTACAAAAAGTGAAAAACTTGAATTAAAAGTGGTAGAAATGGCATGTTTTCAGCTGCCAAAATGTAGTAAAAGATGGTTAACAGCAGCGGTAAGAGTTCATTTGGGCGAAGATATTGGCTGGGTTTGTGGAGATAGAAGAGGGTCACTACTTTTGTTCCAAGAATGTGACAATGCAAATATGCTAAGTGGCAAAGAGCAATCTGTGCTAGCGAAGTCTAAAAGTCAAGCTAATGAGGAGCAAGGTATTACAAAATTAGCAAGTCACGGAGTGGACAAAATAGATCAGCTAGTGAAAAATCTTGCTAATGAAGTAAATCAAGAAATGGAGGAAGAAATTCAAGAAGCTAACACGCTAAATCATGTTATAAACAAAGACGGACGTGTGCGAAAGCTAAAGGCAGTGAGCGCTGTGTTCAGTGCCCATGGTCAACAGGGGGTGACTTCAGTTTTTGAGCATTCAGGTCTTTTTTACAGTACAGGACGCGATGGATGTGTGAGGATTTTTCATTTAAAACTGTCCGAATCCCAAGAATATGTCCTGGAGGTCTTAAGGGTTCAACGGGCTTGTAAAGGAATGGAGTGGCTTGAAAAAATACTGATTCTGGAGACCAAAGTAGGACAAGAAGTTGAGCTTTTGGCTGAGGAAAAGGAAGAATCGACTGAAATGAATCACATGCGTTTAAAAAATATTGACGCTTGCAAACAGAGCGTCCAAGAAGTTCGCTTTGCAATTGTTGGTTTTCACGGCAATCATTTTGTTGTGTGGGACCCTGTTCGTCAAGAGAAATTATTGTCAGTTCTATGTGGGGGCGGGCATCGATCTTGGAGTCTTTGGACGGACGAAAAAGGACACTGGACTGGAAATGGAGCTCTAGTTTTTATCAAACAAGGCGCAGTTTTGGTTTCAGAAAGAATGTTGATGGAAGCCAGTGGGAAAATTGGTTGGAGTCTACGAGAAGGGATCCATGGAAGAGGGATCGGGTGTGTTCACAGGTTAGGACGGATTATGAGTCAAAGAAATGCAAGCTGGGAGATCGTTGTGACCGGCGGGGAAGATACTAGTGTCTCGGTTTTGGCGTTGAACCCAAAAAATGGCGAAATGAAAACGCTGGCGGTTCTGACGGATCACATCTCGAGCGTGAGGGCGTTGACTGCGGCGGCGAACCAAGATGGTGGCAGGGCGGGCTTATCGGCGCTCGTGGTGTCTGCGGGGGGGCGGGCTCAGATGCAGTGTTACCGCCTCCTGATTGGCTGTGGTGAACGGGGCGAGGCTCCTTCCTGTCAGGTGATCCAGGTCGCAGCGCACCGATTGGACGAGCAGTGGGAGAGGAAGAGGAACAGACACAAGATGGTCAAGATGGATCCGGAAACGAGGTAGGATTTTCAATATACCGTATTTTTCGGGCTATAAAGGTCACCAGATTATAAGGCGCAGTATCAAATAATATGTCAGTTGTGTCATTGTCCACACATAAGGAGCATCGGATTATAAGGCACAATAAGAGAAACAAAACACGTGTCGGATAAATCGAACTTTATTCAGGTCATTTACAATAACTCTCAGTTGTAGCTAACACAAAAATACAAGTTTAACAGTTGGTGATTTGGGCATCAAACATGCCCGGATCCCTCTCAACATTGTTCAGTTTTAACACTAAAATACAAAACCTGAAATCTGCATGGTAATGGTGGCATTTTGGGTCCTTGTACAGCACACGGCAGAACTACCGGTATGTTGCACAGTCGCCCTATATGTGGCCAACATATTACTCCTCCTGACTCGCCCACTAATACGTTATTAGACTAATGTGGACAACATCAAATGGGTTGGAGGTTAAACACAACCAAAGGTCATACATAAGGCCACTGGATTATAAGGCCACTGTTGATTTTTGAGAAAATGTCATGATTTTAGATGCGCCTTATAGTCTGAAAAATACGGTACTGTTAGTATATTATTTGTGTCACCATAATTTAAACAAAACCTATGGGAAACACTGTATACAACTGATTTATTTTTGTCACTTTCTGTCACAACATTGTAATGAAGTATTTACCTCTCTGCAGATACATGTCGATGGCAGTTTTAGAGCAGACCCCAGACTCTTTGATTCTCGCTCTGGCCTGTAGTGATGGAGCCGTCAGGTGCAGTGACTGGACACAACAAGCTTTAGTTGTGATACCTTTTGTTTTGAGTTGAATGGTTTAATGGTGCGTTATTGCCCACAGACTCTTCTCTGTGAGTGAAGCAAAGCGCCGCATTGAGTTGTTGTGGGAGAGTTTCCATCATCAGCGCTGTGTGCTCAGTGTCGCCACCTGCTGTTTACAGGACTCACAAGGGAACAGGTGAGAGACCGTTTAATCGCTAAAACATAACTGGTTACATACACATACTTGCTTAAATGTTTTTTTAGGAAGCAAGTAATTTTTTCATTTAATTGATAAGACACTGTGCACATGATATTGTAGATAATATTGAAAAAGCAGATGTTCAAGTAACAACTGCATTATTAACATTGCATAAGATATACAAGACTAAAGGAAAGTGATCAATTAATTAATTTGATTAGTGACATAACATAACAATTCTTTATTTTAGTTATATTTTATACAATCAAAAGTGAATAACTATAAATGTTAAATTAATGTAAATTGTTAGCACCACCCATGAATTTTACAACTTCAGCCTATTTTATTAACAAAATAAAAACTGCTGCTGTCCCAAAACAAAATGTTGTTTGCTTGTTTGCCCCAAATAATTTGCAAATATACATTTTTAAACAGCGTTTTACATTAATTCCCCGTTTATACTCCAGGCATCAGCTGCTGTTTTCCGCTGCTACAGACGGACAGATTGCTGTGTGGTATTTCACCTCGTTCTCATCGTCCAATCAGAATCCTTCTTCACCCATATTCACTGTTCCTGCACATCAGAGCGGCGTCAACTCTTTGGACATTTCCCCAGTCAAACTTAATGACTTTTATCATATAACTGTCGCAAGTGGAGGAGATGACGGCCAGCTGACTGTTTCTCAAATCAAAATCCAGATTGTTGATAATTCTGATCCTCAGAATCAGCTTTGTATCAGTCTGGTAAACCAGTCTCACATCCCACAGGCTCATGCTGCTCCTTTAACCTCTCTGAAGCTACTAAACAAGAATCAAATTGTTTCCACATCTTGCGATCAGAGAGTCGGTCTGTGGAGAATTGGCAGTTCAGGGATCCACCACCTGAGGGCAGTATTTTCCCATGTGGCAGACGCAGCAGCTTTAGCAGTTTGGGAAGAGGAATGCGACTGGAGAAGTGGGTCAAGTGCTGAGGTGCTGTTTGGAGATGGAGACGAATCAGGAAATAAAAACAGAGGAGAGGTTTGTACAGAGAAAAGAGACGCTGGAGGGAAAGATGAAGGATACGTTTTGATTTGTGGACAAGGTTTACAGCTCATGCACATCCTCCAGTGTGAGTGAGTCACCTGTGAGACTGCTCACATTGTACTGTCTTGATGATAATATCTAGATTTTTATACATTTTAATAAAGGTAATTTATTAATCACAATTGTATCTTCTTGGTATCCTGTAAGTAGTTAATTAATGTTTTGAAATATTTACAAAAGGAGGAAAATGCCTCTCCCCCTAAACACTTTGAACACAAGGCTTAGTTTTCTTTAGGTTTAGATCTTCTCCTTGGATTTCTTTAGTTTCATGTTTACAGTGGAGAGACACTGGGTGGAATGTTCCACAGCAAGGCTTTAAGCAAGGATCATTTGGCCAGTAGGTACGTATCAACAGATCCTTGTTAATTGAAATGAACAATTTCCCTTCTGGATCAATAAAGTTTGTCTAAGTCCAAGTTGGAAATCAATATTTATTTTGTCTCATTTCATTTAAAGGTGCAGTGTGTAACTTTTCTGATAAAGGTTTTGCCACTGGCTGTTCTCTGTCTAAGCCAACAACCTTCCCTGGTATGTCAAACAGTATAACATTATCACTATGGCATTATTAGTATGGGATTATCACTATGCCATTATCACTACGGCATTATCACTATGCCATTATCACTACAGCATTATCACTACGGCATCATCACTATGGCATTATCACTACGGCATTATCACTATGTCATTATCGTTATGGCATTATCACTATGGCGTTATTATTATGGCATTATCACTATGGCATCATCACTATGGCATCATCACTATGGCATTATCATTATGGCATTATCACTATGGCATCATCACTATGGCATTATCATTATGGCATTATCACTATGGCATTATCACTATGGCATTATCACTATGGCATTATCACTATGGCATTATCACTATGGCATTATCACTATGGCATCATCACTATGCCATTATCACTGTGGCATTATCACTATGGCATCATCACTACGACATTATCACTATGACATCACTATGACTTTATCAGTATGACTTTATCACTATAACATTATCACTATAGCATTATCACTATAGCATTATCACTATGGCATTATCACTGTGGCATCAAACTTCTGTATCTCCAAATGTCAAGTCTCGGACCTGATCTGCAGAGGTGGGTTGTACTCAGGTACATTTACTTGAGTAACTTTTTAGAGAAATACTTTTCAAAGTACTTTTCTAGCATTTGAGTTAAAAATAAAACTTAATAAAGTCCTGTTGCTTTAGTCTAACTTGTAGATGACACCTAATATTACTCTAGGTTGAGTAAAGTTTTGGCTACTCTTCACTCCTCACTCGACAGGTGAGAGTCTTGACAATATGAAATCCATCAATTTTCTTTCCACTTGACCTGAAATATGAAATGATTTGGGCATTTGTGTTTCTTGCACTGCTCCTTTAGACATGAGAGTTCATTTATCTATAGTTAACCTCTCCTTTGTGTGGATTATTTCATGTGTTGTCCTTCCAGTTACATTAACTTCAAATTATAAGATGTTGCCTCCTGACAGTTCCTCTTTAAGGAGTAGTTTCACACAGAATTACTTTTTACTCTTACTTGAGTAATTTCTTGGACCACTACTTTCTTTGTACTTCTACTTGAGTAATATTATTATCTTTTGACTACTCTATGAACCTTTTTGTTTTATTTTTTTCCTGTAGTTCCATCACCTGCTTGACTCCATGGAGATGCTTTAGCGTTGCCTTTAATGTTCCTCACTGTGGCATTAAGAGAACATCATTCCAGAGCTATATGGAGTGTAACCCCGAGCTGAGGCGTGAGCGGCGATGAGCTTCCTTCACGCTCGCGGCCGAGGCGAGATCTGCAGAGCCCGTACGTGTTTACAGCCGGCCATGAGATCAGTTCTGTGTGAATCATATTGGCATGTGTATTTGCATATTCATGAACCCGGGAGGTGTTTGCTAATGAGTACAAGTGCAGGGTGTCAAACGCTGTCACCTGAGAGGCCATTAGTCATGTTCCGTTAAGTGGCCGTTTTTAGACTTAGATCAAACTAAACATCATTGCTCTATTAATATTAATGGGATCATGTCTCTGGTGTGAATATCCTAAACTGCTGACTATAAAACGGACTCTCGACAGGTTTAAGCCGTGTTACCTCATCATAAACATGCCCAGAGTTGTATTTTTATTAACCGTTTATTATTAGTCTGTCTACATCAAAGCTCAAAATGTTCTGATCCACCCTGTGATGTCATGAAGTGGTAGTTTTCAAGTTAAACCCACGCCTGAAGTTGTCCATTAGTTGTTTTTAGTCGTCCATTTGTTTTATTCACATGTTTGTCTGTTCCACCTTGTGATGTCATGTGGCTGTACAGGAAGTGCTCCACTGTGTTTTTAAACTCTTTTTAAACATCTTTACTATAATCATTTCCATTATTTTAGCAATTATTTATTCATTTATTTAAAACAGAGACAGAAAACATTAATCTTGGAGAGAAGAGATGCTCTGTGCCAGATTTAGCTACAAGCCATTTTCCAAGTTCATTAAACTATTTCTCAAAATAACCACAATCCAATCCATCATTAAACATTTAAAACAATCAAAAATAAATCATTCTAAGTTCCGTAAATATAAGATTTCAAATTCATAAGTATTTTTGTCCTCTAAAATACGAATAAAATACAAAAAATAAATAAATAAATAAATAAAAAAATATAAAATACGATATGAAGACGAAGATCTGCATGATACAGCTGCAGAAGTAGATCAGTCAGAGGGTTTCAATGTTTGCAGAAGTGATTGTTTCAGGCAGTGAGAGAAAGTGCGAGGGTCGGTGCAACTTTTAAGGTCGGCTGGAAGTGCGTTTCAAGTTTTTCGCTGAAAGCCGATTGTCCCTTTACGCGACAATTAAAGGTAATGGCGATGTTCTAGTTATATGCTCTGATCTGAACTGGAGAAAGCCTTTTAAAGGAGGAGAAAAGCGCTGTGGAGGATTAGATATAATAATAATAGTGTTATCAAAGTTTAACAGGTTTGACTATGTTGCCTAAAAAGTTGATCGTTTTAAGGTCTTTCAGAAGCATTAATATAGAAATAATCATGGCATAAAGAAAAGCCTTTTAAGCCTGGGTGTTTAGGAAGTTTCGAATATGACTAAAGTTAAATTTCATAACTTTACTTAGATATTTAATTTGTTGCCAAATCCCAAAACAGGTCTAAATATTTAACTTAATAATTTGTTCTTGAACACTATAAGTTGCAGAGCACAGATTTGCCTCTTGTTAAAGTACATGATCTTTACTGTACAAAAAACTGTAAAAGGAGCTGCTAAAAAATACCACTTCATGACATCACGAGGTGGAACAGAGCATTTTGAGCTTTGGAGATGTAGATAGATTAATAATAAATGATTACTCAAACATGTGAATGAAAAAAAACACAACTCCAGGTATGTTTTTCATGAAGTAACAACATTTTAATATGACTTAAAGCTCAAAAAAGGCCGTTTTGTGTAATATAGGACCCTAAAACTCAATGAAAGATGGAAAGGAGATCATTAAAATATGGTAAAACGCCAATTAAAGCAAAATAAATAACACTTTTATGCTCCCAGTTTCCAATCTCCAAAACTGGGCCACTGCAAGCACCAAACAAACAGCTAATCCCGGTGGTGCCTGTAGTTTCGTTGAAGATTTCACATCAAAAACTATTATATAACACCCTCCAAACTGCGTTACTGGGTCATGTTTTTGCTTTAAACCAAGTTCTGAGTGAGAAATTTGTGCCCGAGGTGTTTCTGAACTAAAAGGGGGTTTTCTTTCTGTAAATTAAAAATAAATTCAGGGCCCAAAGCGGCTCCAGATGGCTTTAAACCTCACTTCATTCACTCGCTACTGCCAAATGTTTAAACAGAAAATCCACGGCCTTGTTTGTAGGAGCTCCGTCTCGGCCCACGCTCAAATTAATTTAGAAGGAGTTAATGGATTCTGCCTCGGACTATTTTTAAAGTGGAGGCCGGAGTTTGGAAATGCTTATTGCACTCTGGAGAGGGTTACGCAACTTTGCCACGGCAGAGGAAGTGCCCAAGTTGTTTTGAGAAACCCGGGAGACTGATAATAATTCATTTTCTGTTTTTATTCTATGTGTGCGTGGATGGACATTTGGACACTTCTCGGCTGATTTGATTCATTTCATTCATAAAATAGAGAAAAGACAAAAGACACTGAATGAAAAGGAGCAAAAAGATTGTTGATAGTATTTCTTGTTATTTGCCCCCCATTTCCTGATAATACGTTGGTAGTGACTTTAAAACATGTCAGTGCGTCAGTGCATTTGTCTTCATGCACAAACAGAATGATAAACTGCAAACAGACAAACATTTAGAGACGTTTCACCTGCAGCTGTGTGTGTGTGTCTGCGTGTGTGTGTGTGTGTGCGTGTTTGTGTGTGTGCATACATACATTGTGAGTGTCTTTCT
>KN492937.1:7762-20963 GCA_000787155.1 Scartelaos histophorus
GCAGGATGCTGACCCCACATTTCACATTTTCTGTGTTGTTCAAAAACTACAATGAAAATGACTAGTTTTAAATGAAACGTCTTATATTACACAGCATGGATTCTTTTTAGCAGCTTCCTTTTACCTTTAGCTGAGTAGAGGAGGGTAATTTCAGAGCTGAAACCATCCAAAAGATTCCGGTGAAGTTGAATGGAGTTTAAAAACACAGCAGAAAAATTCTTTTCTTGCCACATGACGTCACAAGAAGGAATAGAGTGTTTTCTGTTTGAGAACAGAACTCAGCTGAAATTTGCAGGATTTGTGTGTTAAATATGTGTGAATGAAAAACACAACTCCAGGTCTGTTGTGATGAGGAAACTTCATTATTACATAGATCAGAAAACAGCATAATAGGCTTTTTATTTAACATAAGGAATAATACTCAAATACTTTTTTATCTATAGTTTCATAGTCTCTGCATAACTTGTTCCTCTGAGATGGTTGTGCAATCCCACTCACAAACACAGAGTAAGAACCATCTTCTCTAGTTAGTCCGAGATATTTGGGGTTATAGGTCTCTGCTTTTAAAGATCACCCCGAGTTTCTAACCATTCTGTTGTGTCAAGCATGAAGCAATAAACACTGAATCTACTGCACTATAGGAAAAACTAAGAATGCTTATGCCAATATTTTTCTTCTGGTGTTACACAAGGTTCTCTACATTTTTAATACTTCTTTGTTTACAGTCAGTTTTAACAATGTTTTGCTCCCCCGTTGGGTTTTGCGTGGGGTATTGTGTTTCAGCACCATGGACAGAACCAGCACTGCTGCACCCAATGGCAAGGTACAGTGTAAAGCAGAGATATGAACCAAAGTGTAAAGCAGAGATATAAACCAGTGGCCTCTACCAGGATTATTTACCACTCATCAGTTATAAGATGGTGATTATACAATTCTACAATCATGAACTTTAAAATGTACACTCATGAACATTAGCAAAGAAAACTATAGAACAAATACAAGGTTATAAAGCATGAACCAAAAAAATGAAAAAGGCGCAGTGCATCACTTTTAAAAAAATCTTGGTTTATAAATCTTTGAATTAACTGGTCCCATAATAAATTTTTGATCTTACCCAGATTTACTATTCTGTCTTGTATGCTTGTATTTGTTTTATTGCATTGTTTTATTGTTTTATATGGAGTAATTTTTTCAGGTTTTTCAGGAAACACAAAAAACTCCCCCCAAAGTTGAAATTATGGCATAAATTATGGCAAAGTAGACTTGGGCAAAAAGTGACTTAGGCGATTATTTTAGGAAGGTGACGATATTTAAGTTCTGTCTGTTGTTTAAATGATTATTTATTGTAATTCTTTTTAGATTAACTTTTTTCTTAAAGGTGCAATATGGAACTTTCTGGGGCTGAGTCCACCACTTGGTTGTTTCCATGGTGATGTTATTACCTTACCTGGAATGTTCTGCAGTTTGACATTAAACTTATCTGCCACCATAGTGACAAATGAAGCAGCGCAGTAGCAAAGAGGTTCGCCGTTTCATCCTGGGCTCAGTTCTGGAGCCGTGTGGGGCCTTTCTGACTGGAGTTTGCTCGTTCTTCCTGTGCCTGTGTTTCCTCCTGTTGGCCCCTGGTGCTCTGGTTTCCTCTAACGCTAAAACATGTACAATAGGGTCCCCCGTGGGGCCAGGACTTCCCTGAAAAAGAGATTCTTAATCTCAGCTGGACTCTCCGAAAAGCAAAGACTAGAAAAGAAACTGACACGAGCTATTTGAGCAATAAAAACATCTGTAATATGTTTAAATAAGAATGTGGAAATGACCAAAAAAGCTCCATAGGGCATCTTTAACTTCACAGGAGAAATGGTTACAAAGCAAATCATTCATTCTGGTGGCTCAAGTGAATAAAGGTATTGCTCAAACTGATCGTATTTCTTCAAAGTAGACACATGTTTGATGTTTGGTTAAAAAAAAAAAAGCTCTCATATTCAAGTAAGCCATAACAGCTGTGTACTCATCGTATTTCATAGTTCAAAGGGGCCATATAGAACTCTTATTTACTGATCTATGTTCAAATGTTTAACACAGAAACACTGCATATTTAAGCTAAGTTCTTCAGCCTAAATATGAAAACACTGTGCTCCACCTTGTGATGTCATGTGGTAATACAGGACTCTCTCCATTTTGTTTTTAAACTCCACACACCTTCACTAAAATCATTTGGATGATTTCAGCCCTGGAGTTGAACAAAATGTAAAAGGCACCAGTTTGGGACGGAGCATTTTAAGATTTGGAGATGCAGACAGCCCCATAATCCAGATTTATTATGTGCGAATGAAACAAAAACATGATTCTAGGGATGTTTTGGATGAGGTAACAATATTATAACATGGCTTAAACCTCACAAGTGTCGCATAATATACAAATACATAAAAAACATTAATGCAGTGAATAGAGAGACAATATTTTCAGAGTTGGATTTAGTTCTAGGTTTATATGAGCTTTAAGTTTTAAAACTATTAATATTCCCAGTGCAGTTTGTCATTTTTAAATTGAGTTTGATTTTTGGAGTGCTTTCTGTCTCCTGTGTGGATTGTTACAGCACACGGAGGAAAAGCAGCAGCGTGCCTGTGTCTTAGAAGTGACAGGAAACTCATTGCAGTTGTGTGTTTGGTGTAATGAGGAAAAGTGCACCCTGGACTCAAACTGCTGCGGATTATTGACGTGCGGTAATAGTTTTAGAGGAACTACAATGAACCCAGACAAGCATGAGGTGTTACAGACAACTATCCAAATCCACCTTATTCATACGTTTCGGATGCCGTCCTAACATTCTTTAGTTGTGATGCTATTTTATATCACGCTAAATTGACTTTTCAGAGCTTTCAGGTGCATTAGAACATAAAATATAGCTGGAGTTTTGTTTCAGTAACCCTTTATTATTAGTTTGTCTACATCTCCAAAGCTGAAAATGCTCAAAACAACAGCTATTTTTTTCTTTTTGTGTGTGCGACAAATTTGACTTTTCTTTAGGTCAGTTCTTTTGGTTTGAACATTATATCCACTTAAAGACTGTTGACTATTCCTGTGCATATCACTGATTAAGAAAACCAAATTGGAGAACAAAGTAAGTAGAGAGAAGTGAGCATATGCTGTTGGCGGTGAAAATAGGGTTTGATCGGCAATATGGCTGCTTGAAAATAAGAGATTAAAGATAATTCAAATATGCATGAATCGCTCCAAATACAACTTCGGGTGAGTAAATGATGAAGGGAAAAATGTGCTTAAAAGCTCAAAAAAGTTGATTTTGCATGATAGGTTTGCTTTAAGTCACAAACAAGACGCAATGTTAGTAGTTTTATTGTGTCCTTACACCCCCGCACCACTACATATGTATACACACACACACAGAGAGCACAGGCCTTGCGAGATAAGGGAGCCTCTGATTGGCTGTGATCAGGGATGCGACCTCTGCCGTAACACCTCTTCTCCATTTGTCGTCCTTGTAGCGCACACTTTTGAACAGATACCAACGCAAAAGGTCCCCCGTTCCCTCAAAGAAGATATGACGGCTTTAGCAGCGCTTCAGTCCCGTCTCTGATAAAGTTCTCAGAGGATAATATTAAAATATGTTTCTTATAATCTTTCCCACTGTCCTCGAATGTCTCACAGTGGCCCGGGGCTGTGGACTGACGCCTCTCAATCAAAGGCGTTTTAAACTAATCTGACTTTGGGATGTCCCTGTTCTTTTTCTATTTTATGAACAACTGCACCTGGTCATGTCTGAATTAAAATCTTCCATGTAAAAATGGTTTAATCTTCTTATCATGGCGTTTGATTATTAAATTGACATGGTTTAAAATAGACAACCTTGGAGGTAGAGAAGCAATTTTCTTAGGCAAATAGTTCATCTACAGAGAGATTTAAAGTCGTATGTGGCAGCTCACTTTTACATTCTTTTATTGAATGTCCTTGACTGGGAACCGGGGGTGGCAGAATATCCAAAAATGTATGGCTTAAAAAAGAATGTTATCTCCAATTAATGTTACCTGAGAGGAAAGAAAAAGTAACAAGACTGATTAAGTAGTAAATAAAACATTGTTTAATTAATGGTATTTGCAAACTGAAAAAATAAATAAAATACTAATAATAATTGTGCACTATGTAACTTTTCCAGGGGAAGGCCAATCACCTGGTTGTCTCCAAGATTGTATTGTTTTGCTTTGTTCCACAGAATGGCATTAAGGGTTTCCATTGGACCAGTATGTGACGCTACCAGGGACAAGTTACAGGTCAGATCTGTGGAGACGATTGACTATGGTCACAGTAACAATGGATAATCAGCGCTAAAAGCCCGATAATTAAATAAAAACTAGAACATCACCTGCATGTTTCCATGGAGATAAGTTTAATTAATAAACAAAAGAATGAAGGGCCAAGGAATTAGTTCAAATGATTTGCAGATATCAGGTAATCATTAGCTAGGCTCTGCTATTTGACTTCATAAAACCGGCATTAAGACTTGTGTCAAATAAGTGCTCATTTTAAGTGAGAGATCAGACTCGACCTTTTGACAAAATAAATAGCAGGATATTAAAAAGTTGAGAGAAAGGTGGCAGTGACTTGAGCAAAGCACTGTGTTTGGGCTAATCTCCCATGGGTGCTGCTCGTGTGTTAGGACATTCTGTGGCTCTGGGATGGGAGTGGGTGCCGAGAGGATGCCCTTGAGCCAGACATCAGCAAACAGGTCATGTGAAGAATATACAAGTTTATCATATCATAATGTAATAATGATTAGCATTACTTATTATAAAGAACTTTTACTTGCCATGAAACAGGAAGTAGCATTGGTGTGCTATTAGCATGATATTTTTTGTTAGCAGGGACATAACAGCAGTTCTCTGCTCTGATCTCTCAAATCTGGATGCTAGGAATTGTAAACAGTAAGGTGAGATACTGCAGGTGAACAAGAAAACAATATTGCTTTAAACACATACATTTGAAAATAGTAGTGGCATAAATAAATTTTTAAAAAAAACTAAAAGCTTTTCATTGTGTAATTCATGTAGAAAAAGGGGATTTTATAATAAATGCTACATTAGTTCATTTGTTTATTCTGCAGTAGTTCACCAACATCCTGAGGGTCGCCTTCACCATGTCCTTTTTGTTAAGATTTTGGCCACTGCAGACTAGAAACAGCCCAATTATACATCTAATTCTTACATTTCTAACAAATTGGTGTCAAACTTGGCCACATCTGTACATGATTTTTTTTTAGAGTTTGCACAAAACTTTTAAAAACAATTTCAGGGAAGTATTCACTTTTTGCCTGGTATATCAAACACAAACTGTCTAATATCAGAAGCTCTGGTTTTCAGGACCACGGACAGCGATAATCACCACTTCAGACAGTAACTCACCAGCTTCGTGTATGTGTGTGTGTCAGATTTACCAATACCTGGGAGGAGTTTAATACATTTACCACTTGACAGTAACTACATCCTAATTAGCCTTAGCGAATGAAGAATAAAGAATTAAATTGCACTACATAACTTTTCTGGTGGAGAGTTCGCTACTTGCTTGTCTCCATGTAGATGCTATTGCTTTTCCTGGAATGTTCCATGGTATGACATTAAACTTGTATATCTACATATTTATTTATTTATCGATTACATGTGTTTCTATTGCTAAAAAATGATTAATTTATTCTCATTAATTACTTCTGTGAATGGGACTCTCCACATATCTGAACTGTAATGTAGCATAGTTTTGTAACCTGCTTGTCTCCCTGGTGATAAATGGTTTTAATTTAAGTGGAACATTCCAGACAAAGCAACAACATTTCCATGGAGACAAGAAGATGCTGGACTTTCCACTATAAAACATGTGCAATGCACCTTTAATTAATAATGAACAGTTTCTTAAGAATTATTTAGGCTTACAACTAGTTAGTTTGTTAACAGTTTAGGTATTAAATAGGCCATTCTTAAATATTGGGTTTGTGCATAAAGTGTAGTATAAAGTGTTCAATATGTATGTTCTATAGTAGGTTTTTTTTTGTTTTTTTTTATGGCTGTGTTAGAAAGTATTAACTTGAAAACTCAAAACAAGACAGGATAAAAGAGCCTTCTTTAATCACACTTTTTTACGACATTTAGGAGGCCCAAAACACTTCAAACATGGCAACACTGTTAAATAACTATTGAACAATCTTTAACCATAATTATAAAACTCCACAAAATAGGCAACTCTTGACAAGATTACAAAAAAGTGACATCTCAGTTCGGAGAGACTGTTCAGAATTGAAGTCTTTCAACAGATTTTTGTTATTTGTTGTTCATTAACTTAAGACGAGAAATGCTTTAAAACAACAGTGACAAAATCAGTTAAATGTTCTATAAAATACTAGTGCAACTTCTGTGCCTATGTGTTTACAATGACCCACTTTATACTGTTCAAACAAGTCCTTTCCTCCAAACAAGTGTGCCACAGATGGTCAACAAACACAAATGAACAGTAAATACCAGTCTCTTGTTTGGCTGTCATTTTCTTTGATGATTCACGCCCCCGGCCTCTAGCTGCTGCTGCTGCTCCTCATCCGAGAGAAGGAACTGGACCAAAGTCACATGACCAGCTCTGATTCAGCCCCGTTTCACTGAGGGGGTCAAATCGAGGCGGACATTTTGTGGATGTTTCTGATGAGTCTGCGGCTGTACTCCCTGTGGTCCACCGGGAGGATTTCCAACACGGTTACCTTCACCCGGGTCTCATCCTGCAAACCAAAAGTACACATGTAAATGAGCAGAAACAATAGCTGGCACTCAGAGCAGAGCTGCAGTGTGCTCTATTACAGTTGTACAAACATGATGCACCAAACTGGACTTGAATAAAGAGCGTATAAAGCAGGTTACCTCTACACCCCTTTTCGTGTACATCGTCTGCCACCTGCTTGTTTCCCTGGAGATGTTATTGCTTTGCCGTGAAATGAAATGCCTTAACTACAATTAGAGGAAGGACACTTTTGTCTGCAGGACTGTTCCTCTTATCAAACTGCTCTGACACACAATCTGTCGACCCTGCCTAACCAGTCCGACACAAAGGTGAATGTAAATGTTTCTGCAGCTAATCTTGAATTTCCCTTGGATCAATAATGCATCTCATTTTAATTCCCGCTCTTGGATCTTCTGGCGGCTTTATACTACATGACACCTGACCTTTTCACTGATGAAGAAGCAAGAATTAATTCTACCACAATCACGCCAACATGGACTTAATCAATTAGCATTTCAAACCGCTCCAAACAGCCCCCCCTTTCACCATCATCTCATATGTGACCAGGCCGCATCATTAGTATTTTCAATTTGGGATGAACCTCAGGATAGCGGGCAAATGAAACTTAACATGCGGTTGTCAGCATGTGGGCTGCACTTGACAAAAGGTGACAACTTATTCCCAAGAACAATGAGCTGTGAGAGGGAAGCCTGATTCATTTATGTGCTCAGATAGTTCCAATCATGTTTAGTTAAAAAGGTGTCCCAAAATTCACCTCTATTCATGGATGGCAATTAAGGCTGACAGAGCTGGAGACTAGACTTTTCCACCAAACTTCCTGATGCCACTGAGTGACAAAGACATGCACAGCGCACCTGGAAAGAGGCTCTGGTTCAAAACAAGTAAATGAGTTGATTACGTATTCATCATGCGCTGTAGATAAAAGATGGGGAGTCCTGCTGAGGAGACCAAGAGAAGCAGAAGAAATGCTAAGGCACCTGCTGGTTTGGTGCAACTGAGTGCTGGGTGATAGAGAGGGGAGGAAAGTTAGTTTAGATCAATAGAAAATAAAAGGGTCGGGCAGGTAAGGCAAAAATAAGTTTTCATTTGGTAACATTGCACAACGGGCACATTGCACAACTTTTCTGGTGGAAAGGCCTGTCATCTGCTCGTCTTCATGGAGATGTTATTGCTTTGTCTAGAATGTTCCATGGAAGAGATTAAACCCATCTATCTTCCTAAGGGAGACAACTATTGGCTATATTACAGGTCAGATCTGTGGAAAGGCAACCCTCTACAGACTTCAAAGCCCCCCTTGAAGTCTATTATCAATTGAACCACAGGACATTAAAGTGATTGTGGTCCCTAGACCAGATAAATGAATTGGGCTGGATCAGGAAGGACATCCAGAGAAAACACTTTGACTCTAAATATGTAAATTACTGCAGATAGAAGTCACTATGTACTCATCAATGTTAAATAGTTGTCTTTTTTCTTTGCTGACCCCTTCAGATGCTATTGGTGTGTTTTCCACAACATTTCCACTGCAAAAAGAATAAAACAGTAACAGGGGAAGCTGAATTTTTCCACATAAAAAATATGGAAGCCTGGTGACTACTTTCAAAAGTTCAGGTGAGGTTGCCACATAAACTACTCAATGAACCTTCAAAACCTTTTCAACCCTGGCCTGAAACCACTGAAACTCAGTCCTGTCTTTAATTTATTTGAAAATATCATGGATAAAAGACATTTTCTCTGAGCAAACAAAAGGTTTTTCAGAAATGTTGCTTTTGTAGTTGCTGTAACACTGCTCATCTGCTCTTAAGTGTTCAACTCGAGAGAATCTCCTTGAACAGGATAAAACACCTTGATGTAACAAGGTTTTGAGAACTGTGGCTATTGTGTAATGGGAGTAGCATATACACAAATGTATGTGAAAGCTGTTCAGAAGGACAGTGTGACATGGAATAACTGATGAAGATGAAAACTATTCAAAAGCCTGCATTATGCTAAGCTCATCATCACATTATATATGATGTGTGTGCAGGTGTAAAAGCAACACCAGTCTGCTTTTTAAATGACTGGTAACACTTTATAATAACTACACTTTAATTAGCCTTAGTAATTCATGAAGAAAAAACTAATTCATAAACAGAGTTTAAGAATGGTTCAGACTTAGTGACTCCTCTAACTATTAGTATCTTAAGTTCAAACCATAACCCCTTAATGAAGTAGTTAATATTGCTGATTAAGGTGTTATCATTATAAAGTGGTACCAAATCACACCACAACTTTTAATTAACACTTGATTATGTTACAAACAAATGCAAATGAGCCGTTTATATGAGATTTCACTCATCTGTGTCTAGTTTAGGTTTATGCCAAAGACTCAGACAAGTGCAGCAAGCACAATGGTGATGCAGCCCGTCCTGAAGTAACCCTGACTCATTCATCTAGAAAACACTGAACAAAAGAGACTAGTTCTATTTCTGTGTTTTTACTCTCTTTAACTGGAGCTAAAGATAAATGTGTAAAACTGGCACGTAATAAGACAATGTTAAAGGTTGGTTTCATTGTGTTCATGAGTACTTATCAATAAGTTCTCATAAGACAATATATTTGGCAGCATAAAGATTTCATGTTTTTATACAGTCATTTTAAACTTGTGTAATAACACGTCTTATGCCACAATTTCATTAAAACTGTTGCTGAACTAATAAAATATCCATATGCATGTGACATTCACGTTTCAGCAAAGGAAACACTAAATTGAATGTGCTACATGAATTTAATGCCATAGTGTGGAAAGAATCTCCACAGAGACAAACAGGTAGCAAACCCTCCACCCGAAAAGCTACATATTGCAGCCTTAAAGTACCACAGATGTTTAAAAGTGAAATCAAGGCCATCATAACTACACATACCCGCTGCTCACATTTGTAGCAGAACATAAAAGAAGAATGAGGGAAATATCATGTTTAGTAAAGTCCTTCAGCTTTCAGAGCAGCGGCCTGTAATGCACATGGCTTTTACATTTAAAAGCTGCTGCCGTTGTTTTTATTAATAAGGCATAAAGTGTATTGTTTATGCAGAAATGTTCTAACTGCGTGGCTGCTTCCCATCTTCATGAAAAATGACTAATACCCAACTGTTGTTACTTCATTAATCTTGTTAAGCAAGCACTGACATTTCACTATATTGCTCTATTTCCACACAGACGCTGTGCTAAACGTCTGATGTTTTTCCTCACTTTTGGTTCAAAGCTGTAAAAACAAAACAAAAAACGGCAGCACTGGAAACACAGGATCTCAGATGTTGACAATGCCACCTTCTTCAATCACATACTTTGAAAGAAAAACTTTGACTAACAATCACTTCGTATACATTTGCAAAACAGATGAAACTTTTGAGGGAACTTCAAGTCATAATAGGCCATATGCCACGCCATTAATAGTATCTGAGACATCTTATTGTTCTTTGTTGGTTCATAACAGAAATATTGGTATACAAGGACAATAGAAAGTACAAAATTATGCACTTATGGCAAAGCATAGAGATGTAAATGAGAGAAGACACGCCAAACAAACAAGATAAACTTCTCATTGCATAAACATTTTCATCTAAATTGGTACAAACTGTGAAAGTGTCTCACACATCATTAAGCACTTGCCTTGGCCGTCTCTTTATCCCTCTCACAACCTGTTCCATTCATTTGCCAAAATAGTAGTTTATTTTAAATCTTTCTAAAATAAGTTGTTTTCATATCCACACTGTTACTAATTTAGCATTTGGAAAACTGAGCTGTAATGAAACTCTCAATAATAAATTACGTATAGGCTCATTAATAAGCACTAAATTGATGAATACATTCAGCAGTTTAACTTAAAATGAAACCTTACTTATATGAATACACACAAAGTTAGTTTTAAGTGATTTTTAAAAAGTGGATATTATTATAAAATTCTAAATAATTATTTGAGCATAATTGTCATCCTTTTTATGGGTGTATACTTTATTTTCCTGCAGGAAAAGTAAGTATTTGGGGTTGGAGGAGTTTGAGCAGCCAGTCCTCGCCTCACACGTTGAGAATGGCTCATTTGGACCTAAGCGACACCAGTGTGCAGTGGAGTGAGAGAGGTTCTGCTGAGGCTTTTATCCAGGACACGATGTGAGCTCATCCTACAGCTCAATCACGGCACCCTTAGCCTTGGTATGTGTCCCGAGTAACAAATTAGCCGCTAAATAATTAAGCTAATTAGGCTTAGACAGACAATAGCTAAATGCTAATTATCGGCTAATTAAGAGAAATGAATCCGCAGCTGTATTTGTTTTCTATCCAAAGTGCACTGGCTACATCAGAGCTCCCTCGTCACTATAAGGCTAATTGAAGCGATTCTAGATCCGTGTTGTGTGACTGCAGCGCATGGGGACCTTCTAGTGTTTTGTGAGCCTGCAGTACAGCGGAGCTAATAACGTTAGGCATGCTCCTTACAAATGCATGGCTCCCTTACAACAGTCTTCATAATTAAAAGACAATGCATAATCATTTACATCAGGGAACACATTGATTTATTTATCTCCAACCTGGATAAGCTGAAGGCTTCACTGTGGATACAACTACAATCAGATCCACATGATTAATGACACAGATGTTTAAAGATTTTTACTCTACTGGTGTTAACACCAAGTAGGGCTCAATATTTATCGTGTATACACATGGTTTGTATTGGTGTATTTTCTGTTGTAATTTAAGCTGTAAAGTGTTTAACTTTGGCTAATTATTGGTTCTTTCAGCTCTTTGTTGCAGCTCAGGCCTTTTGAATGATACCATCTATTTAAAAGGTTCAATGGGATTATCTTGCATTATTGATAGTTTGTTAGTGGCATAAAGTATTTTCAATATTAACATTTATCGCAGTATCAATATATCATACATCAAAAACTGTTACTGTGTTAGGTAGAGGACTATAGACTAAAAGACTATAATCAAGTCCACATAATTAAAGAAATGAATGTTTCAAGACTTTGACTCTGCCCGGTGTTAAAAACTGCTTTAAAGTGGTTTACCATACGCAAATAGTTACAACTCATGCCAATTTTTGTGATAAGCTCTTTTCTCATATCTTTTTAACTTAAACTTCATAAAATCCCAACTTGACACTGACCTACACATTGATTGGACTTTTAGACTATGCTGGATGCTGAAATGTTTGTTTATTATCTACTGCAACAAAGCGCCTGAACTTCTAACGAACCACTATGGACGACTCTTTTGTCACTAAAGCGGTCTCTCTTCCCCAAACAGCCCAATATGAAAAACACAACCCCTCTGTGCCTCTTTACCTTTTACTCCCTGCAACACCGCGAGGCATCCACAGTAAATGAGAATATTTGGGCTTTTTACGACAATGGCTGCTTGTTTGTCTGGTTATTCTGAAAGCCATTCAAACCCAACTATTATTAGTGTATGGGGGAAATTATCATAGTGTTTTCATTCAGAGCTGTCACAATCGCTGTCTTTTTGCGACAGGCACAAACCAATCAGACTGTTATGGCTAACACACATTTTGTATAGCCAGGGGACAATGTTCCCACAGTAAGCTATTATTTAGACTCTTTAGCTTTCAGGAATCTAAACAGCTGCATTGTATTTTTAAAAGTACGCACGTTGTACGTTTCCAGCTTTACTCTGTTTTTAAAGATGTGCGTTGTGAAGGTGGCTCTCTGGAACACTTGGTTAAATGCTTCCTCGTCCTGGGGGGAGACAAAGCAGAACAAGAGCAAGGTAAATGCAAAGTCATGGCCTGCGGTTTACAGGCAGCAGTCTGCTACACTCAGACCTGCTGTTGCCGATGGAAACGCTACTTCCCTGTTGCATCGGAACTTGAACTGTGAGATGCTTTCCAAGGTTATATATTGTGACAGTATGTGAACTTCTTCTTAGAGCCCAAGTAGTGCTAATAGAGACTTGTCTGTAAGATTTTCATTTAAACTTGAGAGCTACCACAAAGAAAGTGCTGTTTCGGAGCATTTAGAGACAAAAGTGGATGGGGCTGAATAAGGTCAATAGTACAAAAATGTTTCAAATGTGGCTCTTATAAAGCCATAGGTTTTCTGACACTGTGACATATTTGCTGTGTTGTGTACTTAGACTTACTGTGTCTCTGAGCCGACCCAGACGCTGTGCACTGTGCCCCAGCAGCGCCTCAGCTGTCTCCTGGAAACACGTCACCCACTGGTTGTCCCCAAAGTCGGACAAGTTCGCCTGAGAGGGACACGCCACAAGAAGAGGCTTAATGATGATGTTTAATGAAGGATGTCTGCTTACATAAGTTACATTTATCCAGGGCCAAACCACAGGCACCAGTAGAGACTAGAGACTAATCACAGCCCTCATTTAAATAGGGCACGTTTACAAATTGGTTAAACAAACAAATAT
>KN492938.1:4039-20390 GCA_000787155.1 Scartelaos histophorus
AATTTTGAAAAAGTGAAGTGATCTGATTGGTCAGAATTCGCCTCATCCAAACCTCAAACCCCGCCCACCGATGAGAACCATTAGGAAACAGCCTCTGCTCTCCTCATTCTGGATCGATGCTTCCGTCTTGGCATCTTGGATTTTCCACTCTGAATTTTGACTGTTGAATTTGAGGTCTTGAATATATTTGTGCTGAATATTTAAAAGGCGAAATGTATTATTTCGAATTTAAAAAACTTTGAAAATGCAAACTTAAAATTTCAGCAACTAAAATTCAGAATAAAAATAATTCAAACATCTTTCTTCAAATTAAAAAAAAAAAAAGGATTTAAAATTCAAAATCTGATGGAACAAATTATCTTCCATAGATTTCAGTCTTATGTTTATTGTTGATGCTCCTGGTGTGGGATAAAATGTGCGTCGTAAAACATATCGGAGTGGGTGATGTGTTCAAAATGTGGTGATTATTTTGTTGCCAGATCACGATTTTGTCATGAAGTTCTCTCTTTATTGCAGTTGCTCAGATCTAGTGTTGATTAAAACAGCCTTTTCCTCTCGTATTTGTTTCTGCTCAGCTAAAAAATACACTTGAAACAGAAATAAAATCCAGATATTTTACGTACTCGCCCCACAATACGTCTCGGACCTCAAATTTACCCCGCACACGCTCTGAGGTCCAGCTCCAGCTCGTCGCTGTACTCGCCCCACATTACGTCTCGGACCTCAAATTTACCCTGCAAGTCCAGCTCCAGCTCGTCGGGCTGAGGACGAGGCTTCAAACCAGGGGGACCGGACCTTCTCTGTGGTCCTAAGATCTGGAACGTTCTGCCCCCCCACGTCTGAACAGCCCCCACAGCGGAGGGTTTTAAGTCTCATTTTAAGACCCATTTTTACTCTCAGGCTTGAGTTGCGTGGTCCTCTGTGTCTTATTTCATTTTACTGGTTTTGATGTTTTAGGACTGGTGTGACCAAACATTTTTAGCATCTTTTCTGCTGTCTTCATTGTCTGATCTCTGTGCAGCTCTTGTTTGTAAAATGCACTAAATAAATAAAGCAGGTTTGGATTTGGATACTTGTACAAAGAGTCTGTGCTGACATTCCCGTGCAGAGACTCAATATTTACGCCTGTACAATGATTTTTTTCGCAAACCACAGACTGGAGGCTACTATGGTTTAGACTTGGCGACTTTTCGTTGGTGCACAGACCGGCCGGGCCTCTTGGCACGTTGCACAGACCAATCAGACTCCATCCTGCTGTTATCTGGCCAACAAGTCATGACATTATCCCTATCAGCAGTTCTTGTCCTATTTGTTTAGTTTGCTTTTAGATAGATTGGAAATATCATGCATTTGTCTTCATATATCTGAGAGTTTTTATCTTCAAATGACCTCAATACGATAATGAACTGTAGAAGTGCTTATACAAAATAGCCAAGCCTTGTTTTTTATCCTAACACTAGTTAATTAAAGTTCAGTTTGCTGCTCGCTGTCCATAAGAGGGGCCGATAACTTCATGGCTCTTTGTTGATCGGACAGTGTCATTTTCTAGATGCAAATGGAACTTTTGACACTTTCCAATCAGGCTACAAGGCATTTCCCAGCACTGAGTTTGCACTTTTAAAGGTTTTTAATGACCTGTTTTTAATCACTGATGCTTGTGATTCTGCCATTTTAATGCTTTTAGACCCGACTGCTGCTTTTGACACAGTCGACCACGCAACTCTTTTAAATCGTCTTGAAGAATGTGTCAGTGTCGGGGGGGCCGCCCTGGACTGGTTTAGGTCCTACCTTTCTGGGCGGTCCTTCATGGTAAGGCCACTTCGTCGTCTGCTCCTCTTCTTAGTGGAGTCCCCCAGGGTTCAGTTCTGGGGCCTGTGCTTTTTGTACTTTACCTGCTCCCACTGCGAGAAATGTTTAAAAAAACATGGCCTCTTTTATCATTTTTATGCAGATGATTTATTTATTGCTATCTTATGGCTTTGCTCTTATTTGATTTTAGTGGTTTATTGTTTTAGGACTAATATGATTTTAATCTGTGTTTAATGAGTGTTTATTTTGTTATTATATTATTATTGTTGCTTTTAGTGTGTATTTGTGCAGCACTTTGGAAACTGTTTATGAAATGTGCTATAGAATTTTGTGCAGCTTTGGAAACTGTTTATGAAATGTGCTATAGAAATAAAGTGGATTGGATTTTCTAACACAGACGTCAGTGAACTTGCTACTTTTATTAAGTTGTTTTAGATGAATATTTTGTTTTTAAATGACCAAATTTTAACTAAATGATCCACAAAAATTATAACTACAGTGGTTCCTCATTTATCGCGGGGTTAGGTTCAAAAAATAACAAATCCGTGAAGTCATCAGCTTTATTTTTTACTATTTTTATATATGTTTGAAGGCTGTAACTCCTCATCACACACTTTATACACTTTCCTCAGACAGGAATTAACATTTTCTCAGATTTCTCTCTTTAAACACGCAAAGTTCAAACCTCTAAGTTGTTAAAACTCTTTATATAACGGAACAAAAGATTCATTTATCCTGTAATGGCGCCTACAGCTGTGTAACTTCTACCTCCCTTCAGCGTGTCCAGAAACTTTTTGCTCGACGGTTAAATCTTCCTCTGCGTTTGGAGTGCGAGCGCAGGAGGCTTTGTCGGCGCTGAACGTTTCGTCGATATTGTGGTTTTGTCTTGGAGAAAACTTTCAAACACACAACTCTTCAGAAACCCGCTTCAAGCAATCGAACATTTATGGAGGAGATTGATTGATGTCGTTCTACCCAAAACACACATTCATACGCTTCGGTTTTGCATTGTGAGCTCGTCTTCTCTTACTCACCGCCCATTGGAACAGGAAACATTTGACTCTCCTCTGCTACTATAACGTTTTACTACGATTGTCCTGTATATTGTATATTTTAAAAACGCCTTGTGTGCGTTCTCCTGTGACAATAGGTCATTATTGTCTCTGCACAGGACATGGAGCCTATAGGGCCACAAAAGGGCTCCGGGTCTCCTTTGAAAATAACAGCAGGAGAAATCAGAGCGCGATCCCTGCAGCAAACTGCCCCAGAAAAACACCAACACAATACCTTCAACACAAACTCAACTGCACATGCACATCTAGTACTAAGCGTTCTTTATGCTAAAAACAACTGAGATCTTCTATAGACTGGAAAAATATATTGTCGTATAACTTTATTACAAGGTGGTTTGAGGTTTTATTCCATATTTTCTGTAAAAATACAAAAAATAAGTGTTGAAACTTGTATAAAAGTATTAAAAGTACTTCGCAGCTCAACATTCCCTTTGCGTGTGGGGCAGTAATGCTCATTTTGACCACAGACTGTTGAAAATGTCCCGTTTTAAATCCTTACTTGTATTTTTTCCTTGCGTTTTCGTCCTCGTCTCGCCACGGAAACTCCCGGAAACATTTCACCATAAACGTACATACAGAAAACCCCCAGAACGACGTCACTGCAAAGTACGTTATAAGGATTTAAATGGGAATGGAGTGAGTTAGCTGAAGATTTGGGAGTTTACGTTATAAGTTTAAATGGGAATGGAGTGAGTTAGCTGAAGATTTGGGAGTTTGATCTTGCTTTTTTGCTTTTTTTTATTTTATTTTTTTTTACACAATACAATGTTCCCGAGTACTTTTTGTGTTTAAATATTTTTTTCTGTATGAGCTTTTGAGCAGTTGTAGTATTTTAAATGTAGCTAAGCCTGTCACAATCAATATTTCGACTTAAATGGAGTCAGTATTTAACATGGGTCCTTTTTCTTTATATTATTGTAGTGGCAAATATCACAATATTGTACGTTTAGAACAGAATTTATGGGTTAAATCTGCGTTTGGGTTTTTGTGTCATCAGAAAGTCGGACTCGCTGTTAAATCTGGCGTTCCACCCGTGATTCCCCCTGTTATCTACAGTGTCCAAAAAAAGCTGTATGTGGGTCAGTGACATGACGTGTGTCCAATCACAATTTCTTCAGTTTAAAAGGTTCAAATTTCATAATAATTCCCCATATACCTGTAAAACCTCTGACCTGAACCAAATCATTTTCACAAATCCTGAGTTATTCTGCATGTTTTTTGTACTTAAAGTGTTAAAATGTTCATGTGGTGCGACCGTCCACACTTAACTCTGGATTTTTTAATTTCTTTAAAATGACTCTAAATCTAATCACGTTTAAACAGGATTAAACCAGGACTAAACCAGGACTTAACCAGGACTAAACTAGACCTTCACCAGGACTTAATCAGGACTAAACCAGGACTGAACCAGGACTACAATAGGACTAAACCAGGCCTTAACTGATGATTTTAAAACTTCTTTTAAATCTAATCAAATTATTTTCTTTCTTTTTGTCATATTTTTTTAAGTGTTTTGTCAACCCACCTGAAATTTCAGCTTTCTTCAAGAGATTTTTCCCCCATAATATTCAAACAAATTGTCTAAGCGTGTCAATTTTTTTCAAATATCAATGGATCGTGTCCTTTTTCAAATCTCATGTTTTCGTGTTTTCTAATCTCAATCTCATGTTCATATGACTCACAACTTTACCATCTCACCCCTGTTTTAGAAAATAAAACAATTTTAAGTTATTCTTGGTCGCACCACATGACATTTTTTTTTTACAGTCATAGCCAATTCATGTACATTAAAAACACTAAAAATGCTTCATATAAATGTCAAACATAGATTTATGGACCTGACATTGTAAATATTTCAAAAAGTTCAATAGAAACTACATTTTGAAACATGCCTGTTGAAAATCCTTATACGTCATTGACCCATAGGTCAGATTTATTATTTTTCTTATACATTTATTTCAGTATTATCGTTTATTGTCTATATTTACTTTACTTTGAACATCACAGTGAAATAATCCTGAGGTCAAATCAGATTATTTCTTGCTGTGTTTGGTCTCGGTTTATCTCGAGCGCCTGCAGAGCCCAGAGGAGCCCCGGTCAGCAGCCCTGAGTCCTGGATCTGCAGACTGGGCTCGTCCAGTGACCGCCGGCTTTAATGAGGGCCCGCGCTGTGTGTCAACACGACGCGATTTATGACCGCATTACCCACAATGCCCTCTGTCTCTGCACCAACAAAGCGGCGCTGTACGGCCCGGGCACGAGCACTGAATGGCCACTTAGTCTGAGGAGGGTTTTCAAACGGGACTCGACTTCAGAACGTGGAGCCGTCTGGAGGAGCTCTGTTCTTGTGACGTTACGGGCAAAGGCCAAACACCAGCACTTTTACATTTGCAGTTTAATCTTGTGCGTCCATTAACGAGTTGTGTTACATTTTAAAGCCCCTACATTCCACAAAATTGACTCTTGTGAACTTTAAACCACATTATAATCTCATTACCTCCTCACTGCATGCACATCTAGTACTAACCGTTTACTGTTATTTATGCTAAAAACAACAGTGAGATCTTCTATAGACTAGAAAAATATATTGTCGTATCACTTTATAACAAGGTGGTTTAAGGTTTTAGTCCATATAAAATTTGTATCTATAAAAATACAAAAAGTAAGTGTCGAAACTCGTATAAAAGTATTAAAAGTACTTCGCAGCTCAACATTCCCTTTGTGTGTGGTGCAGTAATGCTCATATTGACCACAGACTGCTGAAAATGTCCCGTTTTAAATCCTTACTTGTATTTTTTCCTTGCGTTTTCGTCCTCGTCTCGCCACGGAAACTCCCGGAAACATTTCACCATAAACGTACATACAGAAAACCCCCAGAACGACGTCACTGCAAAGTACGTTATAAGGATTTAAATGGGAATGGAGTGAGTTAGCTGAAGGTTTGGGAGTTTAATCTTGCTTTTTTGCTTTTTTTTTTTTTTTTACACAATACAATGTTCCTGAGTACTTTTTGTGTTTAAATATTTTTTTCTCTGTATGAACTTTTGAGCAGTTGTAGTAGTCCTTTTTCTTTGTACTATTGTAGTGGCAAGATTTGGGTTATTTTTTGGATCTGTATTTTACAAAAACAGATCCAGAGTTGCGTTTTGTTTCATTTACACACGTTTGACTAACCCTGCATGATCCGTCTCTTTAATTTCTACATCTCCAAAGCTCAAAATGCTCTGTTCCACCTCGTGATGTCATGAGTTTTCTGCATTTACTCGTCTGTGTGTGGATTTGAGCAGCACAGTTCAGACTTTAGAGGAAGAAATTTGAGTATTTTATTGTGTTTAATGTGGAAATGAATGCTCAGAGCCATATTTATTTGTTTTAATAATGAATGAACACAGGAAATTTCTCTGATCTGGCCAAGATTCCATTGTTTAAATTTATGTTCAGAAAATGAATGCTCAGAGCCACATTTATTTGTTTTAATAATGAATGAATTAATGAACGCTGGACATTTCTCTGATATGGCCAAGATTTTAAAACTTATCAGGTTATTCATCAGATTTATTATGGACTTACTAGTTCTGAGGTTGTTTAATTTTAGTTTAGAGGTCGTTTTAGTTGAAATTAACTTGTCAAGTAAAATGATTTTGCTGCATTTACAGATAATTTCACTACTTTTAAGTCATTTTCTGATAGATTTAAGTGTTTATTTGTTACATTTCGGTCAGTGGTGTGAATGAATAAGGCACAAAACTTCTGAGCGTCTAGAAAAACTCATTTTTTTTGTCACTCTCGCCCCGCTCCTGTTGCTATTTCCTTCCATGGTCCAGATCCAAAGTTTTGTAAATCAGAAAACAGTTCAAAGTAGGATATTACCTCAGCAGGTTTCTATTTGCAGCAGCGCTAAGTTTACCAAATGGAGCTTCTTCTCACTTCCAGAATGGTTTTAAAGTGAAAGAGCTTCTCTGTGTGTATGAATGAGCCACAGACGAGCCTCTTTTTGATGCTAATTTGCCTCTGTCCTGTGGAATGTTTCCCTCCTGAGTGCGACGGGGCAGAGGTGAGCTTTGCCCACAGGAAGAGGTGATGATGGGTTTGCGGTCGTCGGGTTTTGTCCCTTTGTCTTCAGGTGGGCAGGTTCACGCCGCTGAAGCTCTGACCCCGGGCCCGAGTGCAGAGGGGCAGGTTTGAACTTGTACCTGGGGGGAAAAGTTAGAGCAAGATCTGAGGCGAGCGAGGACGAAGACTCATAATAAATGTGGAGACTTTCAAAATAAAACGTCTGCAGCCTAAACAGCAAAAATGGACTCTCACAGAATCAGTTTTAACATTTTCTCAGGGTTTGTACGAGTCCAATCTCTTTTAGTTGAGTTAATTTAACACTTTTGGAAATGTTAATGAAGTAACACTGGACAAAAGTTCCTATTTAAGAGTTTTTATATGAACATTTTTGAGAGTAAACGGGTAACACTTTGTAAAAGTTCCTGTTTAAAAGTTATATTAACGTTTTGAGAGTAAACGGATAACACTTTGTAGAGTTATCCTGATTCAGCTAAACAACACACATATGCTTTATTTTTACACTTTGAGTTAATTTAAGATGAAATTATGTACAAAACTGGTTCTAACTGGTCTTCTTTGGCGAGTGGGAGGTTCCAAATTAACACTAAGAGAGTTGAAAGCTTCAACCAAATCAACTCAAACCTCCATTTAACTTTCAAATTGTTAAAATGACACTTTTTTGTGTTAGAAACAACTCTGAATTATTTTACTCTGAAATTTTAACCTTCCAGTTTTTGCTCTTTTTGCTGTGGTCACTTTTATTAAAAATATTTAAAAAAAAATATTACGCTATTTTCTTATCTATGTTATTAGGTTATTTTCTCAGACCAAGAGTTTGTTTTCTTACAGTTTTTACTTCTCATTTCACTGAAAAAAATGAAAATAACTTAAATTATCAGAAGACCAAACGCACCTCATTGGACTTTCTTCTGATCTATGTTATAATGTGATTTACTCATCAAAAACCTGCAGTAGTTTTCTCTAACACACATTGTTCCACCTTAAAATAATACAAATGCTAGAATCCGCTAGAATCATTTGGATAATTTCAACTCTGGAGCTGGAATTCTCAATGTAAAAGGAGCTGTAAACGTGAAAACGACCACTTCATGACATCACGAGGTGGAACAGAGCGTTTTAAGCTTTGGAGATGCAGACCGACTAAAACATCAGGATAATCCAAACATGTGTGAATGAAATAAAACCACTTCAGGTCTGTTTTTGAGGAGGTAACAGCTTTATAACATGGCTTAAAGCTCACAAGAGTCAGTTTTGTGTCGTCATAAGACTTTTAAGATATTGTAGATGTATAAAATAAAATAAAAGGCTGAGGAATTTTCTTATTTTTCCTGTGATTTTGAAATTAGAAGGTTGTTGTAACTGAAAAGTACAAGAACAATTGATCTTTTTGGAAGGAAATTAATTCTTCAATCAGTGCTTCTGTGAGAACCTGAAGTCCAGAGCTGTGGGACCATCTCCAGATCTTGAGATGGTCTTGGTCAGGACTTGAGCCGAAGGATTTGACTCACGGTGCATGTTTTGGGTCGATGAGGCAAACAAAAGTCCTGTATATTATAGAGTCAAAGTTCATTGTGCAGTGGAGGCTCTGGTGGAAACTGTAGATCTGTACATCTCATGTGAAGTGTGTTGGGTCTTTATTCTGTGTAAATAAAGTCCTGCGCCGCACACCCTGCACACCGTGACCTGAATAATGCACAAAAGCCTCATTCTCAGAGCCGCGTTCAGTCTTTAGTTCAGCAGAGTTCAGTTTTTCCACTTCAGCTGCAGCTCCACCTCGGACACAGAGGGAGGAGCGTTAAATTGTAGGACTTTCTTTATATTTCCATGTGGTTTTGTATCTGTGTAATCCCTGAATGGTCCATGGGCATGTACGAGTCTATGTGCTCTGATAAATGCTCTGATAAGTTCAAGATCAGTCTAAAACTTGAGGAAAGCTTCATTTTTGTCCCGTAAATGTGACTTTTTAATATCAATACCTGCTCAAATGAATCTCTAGTCTTGATATTCGCTTTAGTATCTGATTTTTGATACTTTTGGACCACCCCGAGACTAAACAAACGAGACTGACTGAGAGAAAATGTGGGAGTTTTTGAGAGATTTGTTTCTATTTATTGATTATTCTTCAGAGACAGATGCTTAATCCTGCAGACACAACAGTTGACAGTAGTTTGAGTCACTGAAGGGCAGGGCTCGTGTAACTTTATAAGATGATTCACTGTTTCTGAAGGAAATGTCCAAACTTTTGCACTTGTTGACCCACAAACTTCTTGCATCTATTGATTGTATCTCCATGGAGGCAAGCTGGTATCACCACTTACTCATTTTATTGTTATATCCACCGTTTTGAGGAGTTTTCCCATTTAAAAAAAACACATAGAACAGCCATAATCGTGCTGAAATCCATATACAAATACAGCTTTAATCGAATAAATACAAAATTGGTAAGTTAAAGCTTTTAAAAGTCACAGTATGGGACCTTTAAGTCATGTCAAAATGTTGTTTTTTGTTTCATTCACACGTTTCAGTAACTCTTTATTATGGAAGATAATTTGTTTCCTCAGATTTTGAATTTTAAACACTGTTGAACTTTTCGCTTTGAATTTTTGTAACGCTGAAAAAACACGTTTCTATTATTTTTACTCTGAATTTTCGTTGCTGAAATTTGAAGTGTACATTTCAAAGTGTTTCAAATTTAAAATTAAAATGTCACCTTCAGCTCAAATATATTCAAGAGTGTAAAATTTGCAGTAAAAATTTGCAGGAATGAGCCAAGATGCCAAGACAGAAGCAATCGATCCAAAGTGATTCGATCCCATTTAGTAACCAACAGGAAATGGTGCAGTGAATCTGATTGGTCAGAATTAGCCTCATCCAAACCTCAAACCCCGCCCACAGATGAGAACCTTTAGGAAACAGCCTCTGTCCTCCTCACTCACTCAGGATCGATTGCTTCTGCCTTGGCATCTCGGATCTTTTCACTGTGAATTTTACACTGTTGAATTTGAGAGCTTGAATATATTTGAGCTGAAGATAAAATATTTAGTTAGAATTTGAAACACTTAGAGTTAGAAAAATTCAAAGCAGTGTTTAATTCAAAATCTGGTGAATTATTAGTTTATCTCCAAATCTTAAAGTGATTTATTCCACCTTTTGTCATGACGCAGTTTAAAGTTAACAGCTTCTTTTACCTTTAGTTCAGTGAATAATAAAAAAAAAAACAACATCTCCAGGTCTGTTTGTGATGAGGAAACAACATTATAACATAGATCAGAAAATGGCGTCATATGGGGGACATAAAACTTGGTCCCGTCTGGTCGTCCTTTACTCTGTGACTCAGTTTGCGTCACTTCCTCCACAGATGTGCCCAGGGACGCTCTGACATTCCCCCGCTCTGAAGTCACTTTTTGTGGACAGCTCAGAGCAGCACTGCCCTGCTTTTTCTGGAGCTCCATGTCCTTCATTTGCCCCCTTCTACTTTTACACACAGAATAATCAACTCTACCCTGGATTTAGGACATTTTCTGACTGAAATTAAAACATTCTCCCCAAACATGACTTATCCAAAAGCAGAAATCGTATCTTCTCAACATGAACAACTATTTTTAAGACGACATATGAGCTGTATTTACTTTTTTGGCATGTTTCAGCTGCTTAAATCAATATTACGTAACATTATCAGCAGGTCCTGTCTAGTCCACACTGTGCAGAGCTGTTATGGCCTCATCTTGATCATCCAATCCTGTTTTCATCCATTTTTTTTATTTTGTCAGCACATGCCCCACATCATATTTCATTCTATTAGAGCCTGATTTGAGAAGGAACATTTTATATATATTTTTTCCCCCAAAGTTTTGCGATTAATGTTTTAAAATCTGAATGTGGTGAATATTTGCTGCAGAGACCGTTCAAAGTTTAATGTTTTGTTTCACTTGTGTTAAATCTTGCAGCTTAATAATGTGCAAATATATCACAAAATCACAGTTTGAGTTGTTGCAATTATCAAATCACATTTTATTTATAATAAAATTTCCTCTGCAAAAAGCAAAATGTCATGCTTTTTTATAGTAATTTGAAGTTGTGTTGTACTTGTAGTTGTAGAATCTTGTTTTTATCAGTTCATATTTCAGTCTTCTCTCAAATATTAATGTTCCTGGAGTTGTTTATGATTTACAAAACTGTATTACCGTATTTTTCGGACTATAAGGCGCATCTAAAATCACATTTTCTCAAAAATCAACAGTGGCCTTATAATCCAGTGGCCTTCTGTATGACCTTTGGTTGTGTTTAACCCATAGACCGTATATATAAATGGACATAGCTAACACGTTAGCCGCCGCGTGCCAAACAGGAAGTGCTCCAGGAGGTTCTTCCGGCTCCTTCTGACTCTGGCTCTCATTGACTTACGTTAGGATCTTGTCTCTCGTCTCTCTGGACCTGCTGCAGTGATTCTCTTCATCTTGGTCTTAAAATGTTCTTATTAACCCGCGACACATGATCCTGAATTTTTTTCCGCTATTTTGTTAGTCGAAAAAATCCTATTCATAACATAGAGCCTGGCTCCAGATTCGCCCCTGTAGCCGTTAGCATCACGAGCCTCATTTTAGCTACAACAGAGTTATTGTAAATGACCTGAATAAAGTTCCATTTATCCGACACGCGTTTTGTTTCACTTATTGCGCCTTATAATCCGATGCGCCTTATAGCCCGAAAAATACGGTACTATTGCGATATATGTTTAAAAGGAGGATTCTGTTAAAAAAATGGCAACTACAATGACTTTTTCTTCTAAAATCAGCTCTAATCATATGTCACTTTTGTCCTGTTGTGTCCCACAGGAGCAGCTCTGATCTGGCCCTGATGCCCTCCCCCCAGCCGCCCGTCGCGCCGGTGCCCAGAGGAGCAGACTCCGTCCTGGGCTGTAGCTGAGCCTCAGGCCCCTGGAGGAGGAGGAGGTGGAGGAGGAAGATTCTCTCAGGCTGCGTCACTCAAACATGAACAAACTGACTTTCCACAATAACAAAACCATGCAGGACCGCCGCTGTGTCTGTGTTTTTCTGCCCAACGACGATACGCTCAACGTCATCGTCAATGTGAGTGACCGCTTCCTGTTACGGCCGCCATTTTGAGGACTTTTCATCACTATAAAGACATCATATCTAGTTTTACGTAGTTACTTCCTCAGCCCTAGGTCACAATAACACATTCTGAAACATGATATATTTATTGCCACAGAGAAATAGACAAACTTTATTAATTATTTATTGCTACAGAGAAATAGACAAACTTTATTAATCAACAAGGGAAATTATGTAGAATATTGCAATAAAAGATAAGAAAAATATTGTGATTAATGATTTTTTAACTACTTTATGCCACTGACACAATAGAAATAAAGCTGGATAAACCATTTTTTAAAAGACGAGGGCTGCAACAAAGAAATAGAATGAAAAAAAAAGATGAGACTGTGCAGAAAAAAAGATCAGATTAAATCTTACTATAACTTTAGACAGAGTAGTGCACCTGTTAGCATCACATCCCCACAAAATATCGATGGCATCAGCTGTAAAGTATCAATTAGAAATAAACGGAAGCTTTAATATTAGCGTAAAGTTCGTGGAGCTAATCCCGGACAAATAACGAGCTTCAACATTTGCAGATCGTCATTTTAATATTTTCTTGCTCATAAAGTTAAACCTGTGTCCTCGTCTGAAACTGTGACGCGTCTGTGAAACCACCTGACGTGACCACAGAGGCTGAAACCACTAAAGTTTAACCCGAGGTCATGAAAAACACAAGGAGACCGTTGTTCTTCCTGTTATGACTGTCTGTTTGAACGGCAAAAGTGTGGAAGCTGCACGACCGCTGGACCTGAGGTGGACCAGAGGGCGACTTATAAGATGGATGGTTCTGACGAGGGCAAAGGCGTAAAACGTGGACAAAATTTAAGATATAAACACGAAATCTATCAGAAAATGAATTAAAAAGAGTGAAATTATCTGTTTATGCAGCAAGATCATTTTACTAGACAAGTTCTCTTAAAATAAACGACCTCTAGACTAAAAATAAACTAATAAGTCGATAATAAACCTGAAAACAAGAACCTGAGAACTTTTAAAATCTTGCAGTGTGCGTGTGGTTGTTTTGTTCTTTTGGGCAATACTCCTCGCTTGACTTGCTTGTCGTTGTGTTGTGTGATTCAGCAGCATCTCGACAACCTGGTTAATGTGCAACTTATTATAAACATTTCAGTTTAACACCACAGGCCCGTGTCGTTTTGTGTTTGCACTGCACGGATATGGGTCAGTCAAACTTTAAAATTTAGTTTCTATTGAACTTTTTCAAATATTTACAGTGTCAGGTGCATAAATCTGTTTGACATTTATATTAGGTGTTTTTAGTGTTTTTTATGCACATAAATTGGCTACGATCTTAAAAATGTCATGTGGTGCGACCAAGAATTAAAAAAAATAAATGAATGGACACGGTCAGACAATATTTATGTGAATATTATGGGGAAATATCGATTCAAGAAAGAGGAAATTTCACGTGGGACTAAAAACACTTCAGAAAATATGACAAGAAAAAAGAAAATAAATGTGATTAGATTTAGAGTCATTTTAAAGAAGTCATCAGTTAAGGGCGGACGTCGAACATTTTAACACTTTTAAGGACAAAAAACATGCAGAATAACTCAGGATTTGTGAAAAAATGATTTGTTTCTATGGAGGTCAGAGGTTCTACAGGTATGTGGGGAATTATTATGAAATTTGAACGTTTTAAACTGAAGAAACTGCAACTGGACACATGTCATGTCATTGACCCATAATTGAGTTAAGAGTTTAAATAGAATTATTACTCTTTAAAAGTCATTAAAGATCGACCAATAAAGTTTTTTTTCATGGTCAGTGTCGACTTTAGAGCAGCCAGTAACATCTGCCTATTAATTTGGGCCATTGTATAAGGCAGATTTAGATTATTTTCCCCAAATGATGCTTTTGAAATGTGCTACAAACTCCTTTTTAGCCACAAACCTTTTACAGCAGTGTTTTGTGCATGTTCCTCTTTGCATATATGATCAAATAAAGCCTTGTATCTACTCTTTAGGCGGCTAAAAAGTGAAAACTAAAAAAAAAAATTCCCAAAAATTGCAAATACTCCTACTCCAATACTCTAATACCTCTACTCCAAGCCATGGCAAGCACTTCAAATTAAACAGAAATTTTAACTCATTTTCTAAACAGTTTCTTTACATTTTCACCCTGTTTTGCCAGTTTACTTGTTAATTATTCCCAGTCTTGATGAAGTTGTGCGTTGTTTTGTGTTGCAGGTGAAAACCTTGTGCCAGGAGCTGTTGGTTCAGGTGTGTGACCTCCTGCGGCTCAAGGACTGTCACCTGTTTGGACTCAGTGTGATTCAGAGTGAGTCATTCCTTCCTGTTCATCTTCACTTTTTTATTCTTTAGCGTCACATTGTTCTCTCCATCTGGAACATCCTGAAAAACCGGAAAAATCTGCTTAATGGTTTTGAAAGGGCACTTATTAAGGGCACATATTACGCATTTTTCTCATCCGTGACTCCAAAACGTACCTGGAGTTGTGTTTTGTGTTTGTCTCTCAAGCTTAAAACACCTCGTTCCACCTTGTGATGTCACATGGTGATACAGGAAGTGCTTCATCGTGTTTTTAAACTCCATTCACCTTCACTAGAATCATGTGGATCATTTCAGACCTAGAATTGCCCATCTCTACTGAACGCAACTTAAAAGTAGCTGAAGTTGAAGCTTGAAAACGACCACAACATGACATCACAAGGTGGAACAGCGCATTTTAAGATTTGGCAATTATAAATAAAAGATTACTCGTGTGAATGAAACAAAACACAACTCCAGGTTTGTTTTTGATGATGAAAACCTTGAGAAATGCCTGAAAATTATAGGGCCTGACCAATTTTGAAAAATATTTAACACCTTTAAAGTCAAATTTGAGTTGACGGTGCAGATTAGAACAGGATTAGCAGCATCTGGATTTGTCTGTGGAAATGTTGCTTTGCCTGGAATTAAATGAAATAATTTGTTCAGTTGCTGCTTTTCTAATTTTGCTTAAAAATACCCAGAGAATCGAGTGTTCTTCCTGTGAGCGGTGCTGCCTCTCCACAGATCTGACTTCTGCCTCTGCCTGATGTCCACTTGCTTGTCTCCATGGAGATAGAAAACTTTAATGACATTTGTTTATTTATCAGGGACAAAACACACAAAAACAATGAGCTACAAAAAGAGGTGGTGTGTTTTTTAGGGATGTACATTGGCTTGAGTCTGACAATAAAATATACATCATGATCTGCACGTCATGATTCGATATATCACGATATCTCCTGATATCAAAACATAGGATGATATATTGCGATTTCTCAATAATTACTTCTATTAATACAGTAAATGAGAACACAGTTGTATGAAAAATGATTTTGGCTTTGGCTTTGGCTTTGGGTGTTTTTTTTTTTTTTCGATTTTTTCCTTGCCGAAGGGTCTAAGGACAGGAGATGCTGGGACCATTATCCATTTGTTGCTTGTTGTTGGACATTCTGTTTTTTTGAATTATTAATTAATTATTATTATTTTTCTTATTCTGCTTCATTCTCTGACATCTCTGTTTTCTAATTTAACAATATTGTGAAGCCCGCCGAGATAACTGTTGTTGTGCTTTTGGGCTATACAAAAATAAATTGAATTGAATTGAATTTATAAAAATGTTTAAATCATCAGAATAGTGAGTGTAACTAATAAATTATTTTTTAAAAATGTGTTTGAATTGATTTGATTTGAGAATTGTGCATTGAAGTATCACGATATTTCTCAATGAATCGATTTTTATTTACACCCCTAATGTTTGTGCCAGATTAGAGCAAAATTTAAAACAGTAAAATCTCCATGGAAACAAGCAGATGTCCATGAAAAGTTACACAGTGCACGCTAAAGCTACAGTGTGCAACATATTATTCAAAAACTATAACAAAAGTTGTTAAAATACACTTGTAAATGTCTAAATATTCACTTTAAGTTGTAGAATATATGGTTTATTACTGAAACTTTTAAAACCGAGTCCGAGAATCCTTTAAAAACACCAGTTTGCTCTTCACAGTGGTATAATTTCCTGCAGCAGAGTGGTCCTTGAAGGCAGCGCCTCTCACCTGTGTGTCAGGGCTGTTCCCAGGGCCTCTCACAGTCTCCCATTGTCCAGCTCGTCCAAACATGTTTTTACTACGTTCTTTACTCCTTTTCTGGCTTGTACATGTGCTGTGAGTCACCGGGCCGGGCCCAGGGCGCCGGGGGCAGCCACAGACCTCCGGGCCTCTGTTTTTACAGAGATTTTCAGTAAATAAAACAATGCATTTCT
>KN492939.1:8837-31116 GCA_000787155.1 Scartelaos histophorus
AGCGGCTGGAGCCTCCTCTGGATTAAGGGGAAATGAATCACAGAAATAAACCATCAAGTTAGGGTTGGACATGGAGTGTAAACAAACAAAACTCTGAACAAAAATCATGCGATTGGTGTAGAATGCTTTTAATCTAAATCAAGTAAGAAAAGAGATCTGAATTTGAGTAGGTTTGAGTCACTTGGATTTAGTTATTAGTACTAGAATATTCCATCTTATTATTATAATATTTTTTATATTTGTTTAAATATTTACAATTAATTATTTTAAGTACAATGATTATTTATTACATTTAATTTTTAGGTGACCAGCAGATGATTTTTGGAGAAAACCAAAAACATAAAACAAGTCAAATACTGTAGTCCCACTAACTTAATAGATGTAACCTCATCAAAACTACTCAAAACAGTTACATTTATTAATTAAAATGAAGTCCTTTTTAACTGACTTAGATGTAAGTTTTTACAGTGAAGTTTCTCAGATACTTTGATCTTGTAAACTTGTGCTCTTCCTCCACTTGTTGTCTCCTCTTTCTGGATGTGAGTCTCTGTCCATGTTGTATGTTTCTTACCTCCCCTGTATTCTTCTTGCAGCGGGCGCATTCATTATAAGGACATGTACAGTTTATTACGAGTTATCGACCCGCCTCTCGGCTTAGGCAAGAAATGCCCTCATAGGGTGGCCTGCAAGGTTTGGCTTCTATTCTAACAAAACTTACCAAGCACACCTGCTAGCCACAGCATCCAGGAATGGAGTGAATGCTGCTTATTTTTTTATCATTTATATTTTACAACGTTTTTTCCACCATTATATTATTATTGACTTGCATTCTGAACTGCTTAGAGAATGTGCGGGACAATGCAGACACCTAGAGACGCATGCGATAAAAGTGAATTGAGAAATGAAATCTGAGGATGTTTTGTCATATCGTAAACTCAAACTTTTTTTGTAAACGTTTTCTTTTGCTTGGTGTGGAGCCATGGCTATGATAGAGCAAGCTACGGTTGCCCACTGTAGTGTTGCATTGTTCTTGGTTTTTTGGGGGTTGGGGGAAAGAAACTGCATTGACACCCCTACCTCTTCCTTCCCTCTCACCTTGCCTCAATATGAGCTTGTACATGCCACCAAGCTATGCCCACTTCGCTATTAAAACGCATGCATCTGCTGAATGCACAGGGTACTACAAAATGTCTAAAATATTATATAGTATATTAGTATTGTAGTATAGTCCGAACTAGCCCGGTAACTATCTCTCTCTGTTCTTTGTGTTACGACTCCACTGTAAAATGTCAAAATCTACACGATGTAAAATTACTTAAAATGAATATTTATGTTTTTGAGTTGACTAGTTTACAAGTACTTACTCAATGGGCCTTTTCCATTCAACCTGTTTAGGCTTCTTTATATTAGTTTGCTTAGTAGCCATTCGGTAAGGTTCATTTTAGGATTGTGAAGCAGACCACTTACACTATTAGCTTCCAAATCTGTCTAGCCCTCTTTACCTGAAGTTTTGCTTAAGCTAAGGAGGAGTTAGATGAATGGACAATGAACACAAAGAATTAAAAATTAGGCAAAAACAAGATGACAAAAAGCAGATATATGCAGAAAATAATAATTTCTCATCAAATGCAGACCTGGTCTTGTGATAAACCACCATATTTCCTGTAATGTGCACTCATATGTTGAGCTGACATGCTTCACACACAAAACCAGCACTCTTGTGTTATATTATTAAGTTATATTTCCAGTGTATACGGTGTCTAACATTAGCCAAACCAAGCCAAAATGCATTACTTGAAGAGACATTAAAACATGGCATAGAGGCTCAGACAAGTGAAGTAAATAAACGCTGACAATAAATGAGAAGTACCCCAAACTCACAGCACCACAAATTTGGAATTACTAGAATCTTTTTGTGAATTCCAAGATCGGCTTTACGATTAAAAAGTATAATTCAGTTATGACTTTAAGAAATGTTTGGTTATGTTATGTTTGGGTGACATCAGTTGGTGATGTAGCAGACCCCTAGACCCGGAGCTGTGCTCTGGGCATGGAAGTGCAGGCTGTAAGTAAGATGAGGAAAATGCATTTTATATTAAATTATATTAAATATTAAAGCCAACTCAGATCAAGATGAATACTCAGACTAAGAATCATTTTAAGTCATGTAGATATTCACCTTTTACAGTGTAGTTCGCTGTCTCTCTCCTCTGTTCCTTCCTTCCTTGGTGATATGCTATTTGAACTCACTCCTAATCAGCGCTTTTCCCTTTCTCTCTCAATCTCTCTCCCTTATCTCGGTTGGGGGCTTGGTGGCACTGGCCGGTGGTGGCAGTGGCAGGATCAGTTGCAGGGATATGTATGACATGCTCAGGCACATGTGTCCTCCACTAGGCCTGGGGAAGAGGTGTCCTGCACGGGTAGCCTACAAGGTCAGAACGGGACCCCCCAACCGCACCCTCCGAGCCATGGGTGCAGGGGGTCCGGACGGGAGGGTGGGGCCAGGGACTTGAGCGCTAAACGTGGTGTAACCTTTTTAATGTGGCAGTCTCTTCTTTTTTCCGTTTTCTTCTTTTCCTGTATTCTTTTGAAAGTAGGGACGGCTGGTTGATGTTGTGGCCTTTGTGTCATGGTGTGGGACCGGTTGGGCAGCGAGTTGTTAGCAGGACGGGGTTAGCCGAGTATCCACAGGAGGGGACGGAAAGAGGGACCTTCTCAGCTAGTGTGCGCATGTTACACGCACTTAGTAATTAGTCCTCTTACAGATAGGCTTATACATTGTTCTATTGCAGGGCTGAAAGATTTGTTTATATTAAAATAAGCAATAGCTTTGGATTTTGAATTAGCAAAAAGCCAAGAGACGTTTTTTGTTAATATGTATGTTCTCTGTAGCAAAAAAAAAAAAAAACAGTCTCTATGATGTCTTATCATGTATAAAACCTGTTCTGTAGTTTCTAGACCTCAGCTAACATATTTTGAAATTCATGTGACACCTGTATTAGCCTAGAAGTAAGAATTTCTGTTCTTTCAAATGTTAATGTATAAAATCTGTGAACCAAATGAGATATTTGGCTCATATTTTAAAATATTGTACTTCAAGGTCTTCTGAACAATGTCCAGAGACCTTTTGACAAACCATTTAGAAGTTATTATCAATGTCATAATGTCACAACATTTTGGCTAACCATTCATTGTTAGCCAAAATGTCCCAATTCAGACCCGAATATCAAGTTTCCAATTCAAAACTCATTATCAATGTGAGATTATGAGATTGCAAATGATGCCTGAAGGGTTTGCCAAAATGTGTCAGTTCCAAGGAAACATTGTCCATATAAGTGAAACTTTTCTACCATGGATCATAAAGCACAAATGAAGGAATACCTCTTAAAATTGTATCTTAAATCAATTGCAGTTAGATATTTTCTCCCAAAATCATTCAGCCCTACCCTTACCTTACCCAGAGCAACACAGAAAAATATGAGGTAACTTCCACAAACCAGCCTAGACTATGTGCTGCATGGCTTAGAAGGTCCACTAGACTTGCGTCCTCTGTCCAGTCCCATTCTGTGGATAGACACACACTCCCACACCCCCCACCCGACCCCACCCACTCAGGGACCCACTCTGTGTCATGGTAGAGAGAGCAGAAGGGCCTGTGTCAGCGCTGTGCTTTTCTCCGAGAGCCCTTGGTTGCCCATACACCTTCCATAGCAGCTCCTAGCCTCCTCCCCAGCAGTCTTCTTCCAATCCTCAAGTCTTCTCTCGTCAATGCAGTTCTATTCTGTTTCCAGCCCCCCTCTCCCATTTCTATATATTGCCCCCTACCTCCCCCTCACCTGCATGGCATCCCAGCTCACCCATGTCCTTCCATCATCCATTGCATAGTTCATTTCAAATCACTTCTAGTTCTGTAGTTATAACAATAGTCTATAAGAAAATGCCAGATGGGCATATGTCAGTGGTGGGCTATCTCCAGGGACTGAGTCTCAAAGGGAGTTGCCTGGCTTTAGTTTCCAGAGGCTGTTGACACATTTAGTTCTTATAAATATATGTTGGCTTCTGTTTTAGAATGCACAACAGACTGAGCTAATTATTTTTTTCCTGCAAACAAGAGATTTCATTATAAAATCTAGTGGGGTGTTCTTTAACATAGCATAGCAAAAGTTCATGCTTCATGTGTTTCCACAGGAACACTATTAAGCAATACTCTATATTTTGGAGTTTTAGCAACACTACTTAATTAACCTCTCATTCGTGAGTGTAGCAATGATGTTTCTGATCAATTTGCATCCAGCAATCTTAAACACTGCCTCCCAAAACCAAACTGATTATGGTTTTAATGTACCAGTAAATCCCTAATACTAAGCCAATTCTTCTTTTATATAATGACACATATGTTGGTTTATTATTGTGGCAGGTCTACAATAGCATAGCTTTATTCGTGCATGGTATGAGCTTAAACATCTTACTTTTTCCTTATTAAAATGATGACATCCTTAAAGATGTCATTGATTGTCATATGGTCCTATCCCTCAATATCTACAGTATATGTGCTCCTATTGGACAGCCCAGAGAACAATGGCCATACTGGCTCCACCGACTGATGTCTCGGCACTATCTTCAGCTGAGATTTCTATAGCTCCACTCTGCTGAGATCTTTTTTTTTCTCTTTTTTAGCTTGCTTAACATATTTTATTTAGTATTGAGTTCCCCTCAGTATCAAAGCTTGGTTGCTTTTCTTTTCTGTCATACACAAACACCATTACTATCTCACCTATAGCGTTTCTTTCCTGTGGCTTTTTATCTTAATTTCCTCTTATTTGTGTATTCACAGAATGCTGCTCTCTCTCACCTATTAACACTGGATGAACAGTCTCTGCCCATTTTCACACTGTAGATACCACTGTAGACAGCTTCATAGAGCATTATACTCTACTTATCTATTTATCATTCCAGTGTAGCTCCATAACATACTAATTTTCCCTTCTAGATGTATTGTCAGAGTACAAACATTGTGTGGCTGCTAGCTGCTTGTTCTGTACTAGCATACTGTGTGCTGCATGCTGCATGGGGCTGCAGAGCAAGAAGGAATGGGGTCGTGTTGTTTATGCTTGGATTGCCGACACCGCACTGGGAGCATGACGGAGTATGCTGCATGCCTGTGCTGTTCTCGAAATAAATGTCACAATAGCTAGTGACTTTTTTATGATCCTACTTTGACTTTAAAACAAATCAATAAATACAACACGCTTTACTGCTATTTTATTTGTTTTATTTATTGATTTATCCTGTATATATTACCAAATATCAGGAATCTCCAAACCTCAAAGGGGAGCTAAATGTTTCCCTTGCTATTGCTAATGCTAATTATCCATCCAAAACTCTCCCAAAGCTCTGCCACTTGTTTCGGAAAGCGCTAGTACTGATGTTTGCTCTCCGACCCCTGTAAAACTTCTCCCAGTCCATCTCCCCTTTGTAACTCGGAGATCCTGTCGACAACGCCAAATGCAGTGCCTCACTGTTGTCTCTCGGTTGCCACTTTGTTACGCAGAGGTTGCTGCGAATGGACCTACCCGTTGCCGACGACAACACGGTGCATTTCAACTCCACCCTGATGGCTCTCATACGCACGGCCCTGGATATCAAGATCGCCAAGGGTACGGAAGGTTTGGAAACTACCTTTGCTTTTTTCACCCCTTGCTTTTCACATGCTGTCTTCTGCTTGTTTCCTTGTAGAGCAGCCAATACTGGTATTATTGTGCTGCGAACCCACAACCCTCTTGGGCACTTCGTCATTGGTGTGGTGTAGCTTAATGGTGGTACATCGTGTGTGTTTTGATATTGGCGGTGTAGTTTAAAGGTCCTGCATTATGCAAACTGGCTTTTTTGAGCTTTTAATCGTGTTGTAGTGTTGTCATCAAAACATAACTTTTGTGTACATATTTTTTCCATACACAAGTCCATACGACTTCACATGGACTGTTTTTCCTTCACTATGAAGCATAACTATCTGCTAGCATCTGTTGCTAAGATCGTTGCTTCTTTTTTGTCTTATCAGCAGAGGGCGCCAGTCTTATCCAAAGATAGGCAGCACTGCACTTGCTCAAAGAGGGTTTTTCATTACGTATTTAGTAATGAAATGTAAAAGTTTACAAAAAGCCAGAAAAAAGTGGCATAATATTGGACCTTTAATCGCTAACAACTTTATCATTATTCATTATTATTATTATTATTACTATAAATGCAATAGAGTTGTTAAGTGTAATGTCACCTCCAGGCCCATCAGCTGACTGAAAACAATGAGCATGTTCACAATTTCCTTTTTTTTAGTGACAGCACATATCATGTTAAAAAGAGATTGGAGTTGTTTAAAGCTGACAAGGCTATAAGCATTGATCTGTGGTTATAAGTGTGACAGAAAGTATATGAGGGAGGTTGAGATAAGAAGCTAGGCTGAGACAGCATTAGTGAGATATACTACATTGGTAATCCTATGTTATGTTACATTATTACTATATTATTCACATATATGATGCAATTTTGGTTAAACATACACTTCTGAGATGAAGAAAAAAAGAACAGAACGTAAGTAGAAATCAGCTGTTACGTCCCTGTGTGGACCTAGAAGTGACATAGTCACTTAACAATTCTATTGCTACTTTAGTATCTAACAAATGTTTTGACGATTTTAATGATGATTTACTAATTACTAACTAACTATGTCTATTTTTTGTCTCTTTTCATGTGTGTATCTCTCTCTCTCTATTTTTCAACTGTTTTATTTTCACTTTCTTTGCATGGCGTTTGGTGCGGTATGCATGCTGTCCGTCCATGGGTGCTCTTGCATGGGTGTTGTTTACAGGCGGCATAGACAAGCACCAGATGGACGCCGAGCTGAGGAAGGAGATGATTGCGATCTGGCCCAACCTGTCGCAGAAGACCCTGGATTTGTTGGTTACTCCCCATAAGGGTGAGTTACGAAGGGTGGTAAATGTTCAAACCACGAGTTCCTGTCCACGCCACTAGAGGACGCTTCCACCGACCAGCCAGTCGTTTTTCCTGGTTCTCTGCTGCACCCTCTGATGCAGGCAGCACATGACACGAAATTACCACACATAAGCAGCGGTGGGAGATATTGACAGACATTAGATTATATTATATACAGGATTAGCCTAGTAATAATAATGTGTCAGTACAGCAGCATTACTGCTTGAATGGTCGTGGTTAGCAAATCACAAATAGTTCTTTAATTTAACCTTTACTACCATAAAAATTCAGGGTCATATTTTGTAGTTAAACCTGCTAACCCTGTAGCATAGACCGCTACAAGCATGTTCTAAATAGCATGGGATTCTTCTATTAGTTTAGCTGTTCAATATTTATCATGTGTTCTGTGAACTGAATGTAGATTTTAGTTACAAACAGTTCTAAAAAGACTCCAAAAGTTCTAAAAATGTTTGAGATGTGTGCCTGCTCCTCCTAGCATGCAATGCCATAAGCTAAAGGCTCTGTACTTGTTTTTTACTGTCTTAAAAATATGAAAAACAGAACTAGATCATTTCAATCTTATTATGCACTTTCCTTACATATTCCATATTATTCAAAGCAAAGAGATTATTACAATTTAAGTCCTTGGCATGCTAACTGCAATTAGCATGCTAACAAGTCTCCCTATAATTAGGTGCAGACAACAAGCAGATGGCTTATTTTGACATTAAGAGCTGCTTTTACAATATATTTGTTCTGAGGCAAAACAAATGTAACTGGCAAAAAAAAAAAAAAAAAACACAAAAAAAAAGGACAAAACACTTGACCAAAAAAAACGGTACAGTACCTTTAACCTATTGCTCAACAAAGAATTTAGATTAGACTTCCAAAGTGCAAAAAAAACATTTCTGTCTTTCTTCTTAGCTTATATCTCCCACCTCTATGCACGCAGTATCGACACAAGACGAATGCATGACACCAGCACAATGCTACTGACACACTGCTGTCCCAAACATGTGCCTGGGATCAGAGGGTGCCCCACTATAGACAAACTCTCTATAGATGTCTTTTCACTACAGATAGAGCTATAGAGAAACAAAAACACTAATAATAATAATAATAATAATAATAATGCAGTAGTTTCTTTAGATATCTTTTTAACTACGGGACAGGTCGGCTTGGCTCTACATACGTTAGAACATTTAAAAAATGATTACTGAGACTACCTAAAGACACAGTATGTAACTTTGCAGCCAGAAAACAGACAAAAATAAAAGCATGCCTTTTCATTTTGTTTTTTTTTATTGCAGTGAAAATCATAGATGCATCTGCACAAACCTGACCTGTACTTGGCCTGGAGAAGGGCCTCCTGCTGCTTGCTTCCATGGAAATGTTGTTTCTTTGGATATAAAATACCACAATATGACCTAAAGCCTTTCTGTTCCGATGGAGAATGTTCCAGAGTATGGTTTTAACTTTCTTTTTCCATGGAATCATGCAGGTGATGTTCCATTTCCAGAAAGTTACATGCTATACCTTTAAATATTAAATATTCGTCTAATTTGAGAAGATGTGTTTCCTTGATTATCTGCTGGTTCTGATTTATCAATAATTACATCTAATCAAAAGTCAAAATTGAAAACAATTGAAATTGTTGTTCTAAATTTGAATTTATTCTGCTTTATCTTAATCTTGTAGTGCAGAGTTAATAGCAGTTAGAACAGCTTCACTTCTAAAAAAAAAAAAGAGAGGAAAAGAAACGAAAAACACATCAAATGAATGTACACAATTGCATTTTCTATTTATGCCTTATATGCCTCTGTTTATCTTGCAACGAGTATGAATGATAGTGCATGTCACACTTATTTTTTGGTTTTCACACCAAAAAATAATTAAAAAAAAGAAAATCTCTAAATTATTTCAATCTGATCTGACTGTGAAAAGACCTTTGCCGTTGTCGATGTGCATGTGTTCCATTCCTTGCTCAGGGTCCATACCAAAGGGTCTAATCTTGCAGGGTAACTTGTCATTCTCTCAGCAGCCACAGACCTGACAGTGGGCAAAATCTATGCTGCCATGATGATTATGGAGTACTACAGGCAGAGCAAGATCAAGCGCTCCCAGGCCCTCCGTGATGAGCAGGTAGGGGGCGCACTCTGCATCCTGCCTGAAGCCTTAAGGCAGACTGACGTTTTATGCTAACAGGTCTGGTTCTTCACAAACATGGGCTGTGAGATACTCTGACCACAGTAGAAAACATGCACTGTTGGTATATCTGTAACTAATTGAGTTCATTTGTAAAAACAGAGAAGTCTTTATTCATATCTGCCATGTGCACCAGTAACAGCTTTTTTAAAATGGTTTGTTTGGAGCAACTTAAAATACTAACATCTCAGGCAATTTACAGTCTTCATACTGGGTGTGCATCACTGGTGATGGGCAAATCTTTTGTGATTTACTACTACTACTACTACTACTACTACTACTACTACTACTACTACTACTACTACTACTACTACTACCCTAACCCTTTTGTAAGGGCCATATATTTAAACACAGATGAAGTGGAAGGCTAATCAAGGGCCAAAGGCTACAGTGATTTAAAAGAGGTTAGACTGAGTCACACTAAATATTTGGTATCAGCTTTATCAAGGTAGATTTTCAAACACTAGTAGTAAACTGTACTCTTAAGGAAATATGGGCCAATTCCTTTGGCGCAGGGCCATAGTTTGGACATGCCTGATATAGATAATGTTTTTTATGTAATGGAATCTTAAAAAATAAATTCATTAATTATTTAAAAAAAAATTTTGCATTAGAATTAATACTTTCTGATCCCTTGTCAAGGTCAAAACATTGATATTGACCTCACTACCTGTTTACCACACCCTGTTTACAGTGTAACTAGCATTTATTTAGTTATGTTATTTCTACCCTATTATCGTGGATTTACTCCACTGTAAAGTGTTATCCTTCATTTGGGTTCTTTTTTAGTAAGAATGACTTAACAATGTTTTTATTTCACTTTTCAGTTTTTGCAATTGAACTCTTCACAAATAAAAATAGAGTGTCAGAGGATTCAGTCTGTGATTGTTCAAGTCATAATTTCAATTCATTTTATGACCCACTCTTTATATATAGCATTGCTGCCATCTGCTGGACAAGGTTTGCTTGAACTGTATGCCTTTGCACTACTATGCAATACTAAATAAGTTCATTTTTATTTCATTTGAAGGTTAAAAAACGGCAATGAAATGTAATGGATGTTAATGTGCTTGTTAAGATGCTGCATGCATTCACTTAAAACAGCTCCAGATTCTGTGTAGATAATTTTCTATTCACTATTAGAAGTATATTGCTATATACATTTAGATTTATGAAGTACAAACTAAGTAATTTATTAAGATTTTTCAAATATATAGATTTTTTTTTATTTTTATTTTTATTTTACTTCATATGTGATTTTTGTATTTAGATTTCCATATGCTTTTCCTCACAGGAATGTTGCAGTGTAAATATGATGACTTACCAACCAGGGCTGTGGTAGTCCATTCTACTACTATTCTTACTAATAACACTACCATTGTGCTCTTATAGTTGATATATTTATGCATACTCGATTTATTTTTCATTTATTCTTTTTCTTATCTTAATTATTACAATTAGTGTGCCGGTCCCACCCCCTCCCGTTGCCATGGCGCTTCCTTTAGTTTCCCATGTGCCTGGGTTGTGCTCCCTCTTCCTGCATCCCCCTGTCAGTCTGCCTGATAGCCGCCTGTGGCCGTGTTGTATGTGTATCTCACACAGAACCGAACGCCATTACTATTTCAGCGCGTGGAGCCTCCGTCACCGGCCCAGGACGAAGGGGTGGGTCCCAATGCCCTACCCCCAGCAGAGAACACTGACCTGGGCAACACCCTGTGAGTCCACCTCATATCATATTTACTAGTGTCTTCATGGCACATTCAAGTATGGAATCTTGAGTCAGAACTTTGTTAAATGGGAACTTTTTTTGCTCTAATGCACATTTTAGTATTGAAGGAACTGTTTGTAAGATTAAAATTTTAAGTTTCATGAATTGACCTTTTGCTTACTGCATTTACTGAAAGCAGTGGTAATACTGATCTATTCTTAATTACAAAGGACATTATTCATGATTTTTTAATTTATTTATCTTAAAATGAATTGTTTGTTTTTTTCCCAATCAGAAAGCAGCTTTACATGAAGTAGTTTCAGCATAGCATAGTTTCAATGCTGAAATCTTGTTGGTTTAAACTAAAAATGCCTCTCTGTTTGCAAGTGCTTGGGTTACATAGTGACCATTCAGATCAGTCATTTATCAGTGCTATACACTGCTTCTTCAGCTTAGTGAGTGAATTCTGGAGGTTCTGAGCTTTCACATGAGGCATGAGGTCTGTCCATATACTGAGAATGAGACAAACTTGTATGTGTCGTCTATGTGTAGGAGACTCTGGTAACACACTTCAGTTGTGATTGTAGTATGTTTTTTAAAACCAATATTACTCTACTTTATACTAACAGGTTTAGTCAAAATGTGTCCAGTTTATGTTTCAAGTGGTTATTACAGATTACAGATAAAAAACTAAAAACCAAGTCAAAATATATTTGTATTAGACAGTCAATCATATAACTCCTTTATCTTACTATAAACTACCCTTTAGAATACTGAGACCTCCCATAAAGTGAAAGCTGTATGCTTGTGTGTTCCAGGTCTGAGGGAGGAGGCATCCCGGAGAGTCAGTCGTGGGTGACTGCTCGGGCCCAGGAGATGACCGAGAAGGTGGGCAGCTGGGGCCCTGACGGACACCCTGACGGCCTGGGCATGAGCAACTCACAGGTACAAACATATGTCAGTATTTATATGAAATGAAATTTGCTTCAAATGATCAAATGTATGTATGTATTTAGTCTTGGATATTTCTAACCTTATCATTACCACTTATATAAGTGCCCAGTGTTACCATTGTTTTGTTTCATTCACACATTTAAGTCTTTCTCTTTAGTAAAGTCAAATCTTCCTTCAGTTTTGCATGTATTCTAGATTAAAGGCCCTACACCTGATCTTGACCGTCTTGAAACAATCGTGTTACATCAGGATAACAAATTTAGAAGTGCTTGTAATAGCAATAATTATTCAGCCCTCTATACCTCAAATCTTATTGCACTACAGAAAAATAACAAAAGTTCCCATCTAGTACAAACAAAAAGTATGCATGATAAAAGCTAATACCCAAAAACTGCGGTATTGTTCCGTCTTTTGTACTTTATTGAATAATGAGTCATTATAGTAATGATCATGACAGGCCTATACATTTGGATATTTTTTCACATGTTAGACGAAATACAAAAATATCATATTATCAAAATATTTAAAATAAAACTGTAATTATAAAGTTAAGCTTCCTGAACATGAACATGGCTGCTTTTATTCTAGGTTACTGTGCCAAAGATCTTTCTAGTTTTTATTCTACTTCATTGACTAAAACAATGTGTGAATGAAAGAAAACACATCTCCAGGTATGTTTTGATAAAAAAACATGTAAATAGCTGTTGAGGTTGTATTTATCTGCTGTTACTGTACTTGATACAGCTCTTACTGTACTTGATACTACTACTCATCCCTCATTGAATCTGTAGCTTTGTGGATATCACGTAGTATTGACATGGCCCTATCCCTGACTCCCGCCATGTCATACCAACCCATGCAAGATTCTCGACCCACAGCATTCCACTGTCTTCTACGTATTTCCGATCATTCTGTGAACCCACTCTGCTTCAAGAACATGTCATTTTGTAATAGACACGAGATTAGGTGGAAGAGAGAATTTTGCAGGATCACATGGAGTTACTATAAGGAATCAAACCGCAATATGCAAAAACAGCATAGAGTACAGTTAAAGAGCAAAACTATCAGGCATAATGTTACCAGAATTTTGTCTTTTCTTTGTAATTGTCATTGTTTGCTGACATTTACTATGTCAACTTGATAGAGAATATGTTGACTTCCATTCTTCTAGTATACAGTACTTTATATAGTCAGGATATTACAGTTGATACAATAAAAATATTTAATGGAACCATAACCTTAAGAATTTTAGGCAGAACTATATTTAATTTAAAACACACTCCAAAAAAACTGTAGCTAACTGTAGTGTTTAGTCCACAAAGTAAAATAATACATATTTTTAAAGGTGAGATTTTTATTTTAAATTTCATAAACTTGACCTATCTCAGTTTCCAGATACTTTTACTGATAACAATTCTTATATATTTATTCTTAATTACAAATACAATTTACATGATGTCCCATACATTTACATTATTATAATTTGGTGCTTTGGCTCTCAAGATTATCATCCAGTCAGAGAGAGAGAGTTTTAAACCTACAAAGAGAGTTTTAAACCTACAAGGACTCCCTCTTATCTGAATCCTCACTCTGTCCATATACTGAAAATGAGACAAACTTATAGGTGTCCTCTATCTACAGGTTAGGACACTGGCAACACAGGTTCAGTTGCGATTGTACTTCCACTTTTTAAAACTGTTAGAATGCAGGCTATATACAGTTCCTTTAAAACATTTCTGTTCAGGGTTTCACCTCCTGCTTGTCTCCATGGAGATGTTATTGCTCCCTCCAAAGACACCTGTAATTGAATAAATGCAAGATAGATAGGTTTAGCTTCATACTTGGAAAAGTTACAAAATGCAGCAATGGTGATGTTAGCACTAGTTTTCTCAATATTATTTTATTTAGTTGTTAATGAAGACTTTTACCCTGCACAGTAATGAGATCTTCGTATTGTTATGCCTGATTTATGATAGTGTAGCATTGAGCTCAAAAGTACCCATCCACTTCTAGTAGTAATAGTAAGTCACAGTAATATTTGTACCCGTTTCACATAGTATGTATACTACTAGAGAGTTAATGAGAAAACACATTTTAAACCAGAGGTGGGCGGGCTCTTTAGCCAGGACCAGGAACCTCAGTTTGACCATCATGTACAACAACCAAATAGTGAAGCAGCTGCACTTCTGGGCCATTTGGCTTCACTTCAGCGCCTCCTTGTGTGTGCAGCCGGTCACTGCATCTCCTGCTCTGTTTCAGACGGTAGAGATGAGAGAGATGGGGCAGGAGGCTTACTCGGACACAGAGCACTTTGCACCAATGGAAGGTCATGGCAGGGCCGCTTCCATGCCGCGGCTCCCTGGCGACAACCAAGTGAGCAGCATTCTCACCTCTCTCTCTCCATGCTTCCTCCAGCGCCCCCTACCATTGCATCTGTGCCACTGCGTTCAATCACACTGACTTCTTGCTTACTTATGATTTCACATATTATTAAGCAGTGGTGGAAGAAGTGCTCGATTATGTTTTTTAAGTAATAGTACAGATACCGGAGCAAAGAAATGCTCAAGTAAAAGTATCACATGAACAACTCTAGTAAAAGCATTTAAGTCAGCAGGTCTCACACACAATCATAAAAAATACTTTTCCTTGTCAGTCCTGTTCAAATATGTAGTGAAGCAGAAAGTGCAGATACCTGCTCTCAAATGTAGTGTAGCCAAAGTATCCACTTTAAAATGTAAGCACAGATAAAATGTAAAGCACAGATACCTACTTTTTTATTGAAGAATAGTGCTTTACTACATTTACTTTGTCACATTCCACTGCTGTAATTAAGTGATACATTTTTAGGTTTTATACAATGAAACCAGATTTCAATGGCTCTGTATCCAGTGGTGTGCTAGGTAGCTTGCAAAGCTAATGCTAACTTTTATTTTAAAAAAAATAATAATAACATATAAACAGCCAAATAAAATTCACAGTAAAGTTTAAAGATTGTTTTTACATACAGATTATTACAGTTTGTGGTAATATTGTTGTAGTTGTTTAATCTCAAAATTAGCATTAGCATTGAGATGCAAATACTCATTATTATAAATACAGGAGTGTACTGTAATGAAATATTCACATCCCATCTAGTCTGTAATTAATTGAAAGTATTTATAGCAAAAGAAAAAATCATCAACACTTACCTAGTATAATATATAATTCAGTGCGACTCCATAAAAACTCCATAGAAATACAATTGAACAGGAAGTAGTTACACTAACAGTGAGCTAGGTGGCCACCATTTTGCACAGACCTAATGGGCTAGAAGCAAAGCAAATATGGAACAAAATCTACTTATCCTGCTGTTTAGGTTCATACTTTAGAAAGCATGTTCTGAAATCCATGTGAATTCTCTCAAATTATAATACTTATACACATGCTTTTTCAGTGCATGTATAAACTCAATCTTATATTAAATACATTTTTATCAGACAATTTGAAGAAAAAAAATACAACCAAAATTTGCCAGAATAACATATTAAAAATTATCTGACAATGACTAGCTTCAACATTATAACTGTATTAATGTTGAAGTCTAAATTGGAATACAATCGAAGCACTGTAAGTCAGAATTGTTTTTGTTGATATCGTTGTCTGGTTGTCTGTAAATATGATTTTATTTCTCCATCGTTATTCTTTGCGTTTGTTTATTTACACTTTTCTTCATGCACACTTTCCCATCTCTCCATCTTTGCTCTGTTTCATTCCGTGGTGAGCACTCTGGTTGTCACACACAACAAATACTTATTTATTTATTTATTTTTTTTTGTTTTTGTTTTATATTTACTCTTATTCGTGACTTTTTATTCATTTGGGGGGATCTTTCAAACCAAGACCGCGCAACAAAAAGAAAGAAATACTAGTTTAAAATCAAACTTAATGTGGTGATTTGAATACTTTGTGATGTTGTTACTTGTTAGCTTGTCTCCGGGTATTTATGATTAGTTTCTATACTTTTTCTTTTTTACACTTTTTCTTAATTGCTTTAATTATTGAATGACTAATTGATAATTACAGACTAAAACATGAGGCTTAAAAGGTGCACTGTGTAACTTTTCTGATAAAGGGTCCATCAAATGCTTCTCTCCATGGAGATGTTGTTGCTTTGTCTGGAATATTTCACAGTATGGCATTAAACCTTTCTAGCATCATGGAGACCAAACAAGACTAAGTTGCGGGTCAGATCTGTGGAGAGGTGACCCCACTCACAGTCAGAATGCCTGTTTTTCTAGGTATTTTTGAGCTATAAAACCACTTGTATTTTACTAAATATAATGTAGAGCTGTGAAATGTCACACTGTGGAATATCCCAGGTAGAGCAATGGTGTATCCATAGAAACAAGCAGGTGACAGACCCACTACAAACCTTTAAGGTGACTATGACAGGTTGGACTACTCTTAACATCATTATTTTAAAGATATAATATAATGAATGAAGAAAATCAGATTTTCTTTACTGTTTGGCAATTTTTTAGGTTTTCAAAATTTCCTTCTTGGTTGGTAACTAGGGACTAGGGAATTCCAAAGCTGTTACCGAGCAAACATGTGATGCATTGGGCTAAAGGTCCTTTAATGTACACAGAAATTATTATTTGACAAATCAGATTATAAGAAAACACCTTTATTTCAGTGGAATAATGTTTAAAGTATCAGAACAAAAAGTTTCATAAGTGTAAATTGTGGTAAACTTTTGGATAGAATTTTCCGTAGTGTGATGCCATCAATATGGGACTATAAAATAGTCATTTTCAACCAATTTTTCAAATTTTCTTTGCAAAGTACTTGATTGAGATAAAACTATAATTTACATTTACAACGGGTACCAAATTTAATCAAAATTAGAGAATCATGAAAACCTGTCATATGCTCTATGTATACATTTTCATTTTTTTATGGGAAACTCCTGTTTTATTAATCAGGATAAAAAATACTTTAATAGTGCACCTTATTTAAAAATAATAATATTAAAAAGAGAGAAGAAAAGTCTCAAGTTACAGACTATGTGGAAATTAATCAGAAATGCCTTGAAACAAAGATCGCAACAAGTAACTATAATTTCATCAAAACTATTCAAATCCTGTATCTGAAATTATTTATTTGGGACATTTTTTGAACCAGGCCTGCCAGTACCTCCCTGCTCCTCATGTGTGCTTGTACTAATAGTAGCTGTGTCGTGGGTGTGTCCATTCGATACTGTATAATGTGTATATGAATATCTGTGTGTGTGTGTGTTTGCGCGCGTGTGTGTGTGTGTGTGTGTGTGTGCGTGCGTGCGTGTGTGTGTGTGGCTGGTAGTGATGTGATTGTGATGTGTTGGTGATACATTGTTGAAATTTGTTGCCGGGGTGTTTGTGGTAAGTGTCTCTCCATGGCTGCTTCACTGGATTTGCTTACAGGGCTCTCCGCTATTATCGGCACCCACAAAAAATACTATAAGTAAAGAAGGGAGATCAGATAGAATGGTTTTCTGTCTCAACCAGATTAAATACGTGGCTGGAATCCTCAAATGGTGTCTGCCTGGCAACACAGGATGTTTGAATCACTCTCTGTTCCAGTCTATTGTGCTACAAACTACATTTTTACATTTAGTTCATTGTAAACCGCTTTATTAACTTCATAATAGAACTTCCTGTCCAAAACTAGGGCTGAGAATCACACGGCCTCTCACAATTTCATATATTAAATGGTAAATGGTCAAGGTATACAGGTCTTTTCCACCTTCAAGGCACCTTCAAAGCGAAAAAGAACCACTGACCCATTCACACACACATTCATACACCAGTGTACACAGACACTAGGAGCGAGGCGGGTTAAATGTTTTCAATTCGAACCGCCAACCTTCAGATCAGTGGACAAACGCTCTTATCAACTGAGATTCTGTCACCCTTACTCAACTTTACGTGATCCATGACTCAAATACATACATTTTAACAACAGCATCTCTTTGTTAAACCACTACTTGAGTAAACCAGTTGTAACCATTAAAACAGTGAAAATGCCAAATGTAGTGCAGGAACAAGTCTCCTTTCTCTATCAAAACTGTAGTACTGTCACAAAATAAATGTAAAATATACCAAAAAACAATATTGTGTCAGGATATTTCAATATTTTAGCACACCCCTGTTTAAAATTGTAGAAATGATTCTCCGTTGCCTCTTTATAGCCACATTTTACTATAGAACAAATGTGAAATGTTCGAGAGCTCAAACTGCTCAAACACTCAAACCTAGAATGCAGGACAATACTGAAAGAATCAATCAAAATAAAGCTCTGCATAAACTATAATAATAAGGACAACCATTATTTCTTAGCTTTTTGTCCATATTCTTGAGTAAAATTTGTCTTTTGACACAAAGTAAAAGCAGCATTTGGCGTCAAAACTAACCCTGTTTGCATCTCATTCTAAAGCATTTTAATTGTCCACAAAGCAGAAAGTTAGCTTGGTTAATAATACATTTCTTTATATAGCACTTTTCTTAACACTCAAAGAATACAATTTAAAAAGTACATTTTTAAAAACGATGTAATGAGACAAAATATCGGTGCAAACAAAAGCAGGTTTTGAGCAGTTTCTTGAAGGTGGTGAGGACGTGTTAGCATTACAGTGGCAACAAAAACTTTGGCTTTCTCTGAACGTTGCGAAAAGCTCTTATAAACTCAACACGGCCCAAAAAAGTCAGTAATATGTTTGTATCAAAATTTGCGTACAGTTAATTTTGCATAATAGGTTTCAAGACAAATTCCATTTTAAATCAAACTGGTGCTAGGTAACTGAAGACATAAAGACACCAATCCAGTTCACCAATCCTGTTTTCGGTTCCAATACCAATTTTGATACTATAGCTTTAAATATCCGCACAGCACACCATTTACTTACTTTCTTTATAAAAAAATAAAATAAAATCTAAATTTATTATGAGTATCTGTTATGAATGAAATAACTATTAAACAGCTATGTATAAATAAAAATACAAATATTCTGTGACTTTCTGGAGCGATTATGACCATTCTTATTACGTCAATGTATTTTCCAAACTAGATTTTAACTGAACCAAAAGGAGAAACTCTCCCAAACAAGACTCAGAGTTCACGACCACACAAAGAGTTCCGATGAGAGCAGAGAGCCTTGCCGTGTACCTGTTGTACTTGTATTTGACGCAGTGTCCCATGTGTCTCTGTCCTCTGTCCTCCGGTCTCACGTGGGTCACCGTGTGCTCTGTCTTGTGGCTTTTGTGTGTCCTCTTTGTGCGTTAAACAGCAGCGGAGGAGAGGAAAGCAACAGCGTACCAGTACCCTCAGTGTATGTACCAGTGTCCCTCCTCCCCTGTCTCGTCTACCCCTCCTCTACCTCTCTGTCTGTCTGATCTTTCTATCTTTATCTTTTGTGTTTTCATAAGGATCTAATACTTGCATTTATGTGTTGTGTCTTCGTGTCCTAACATTTTTCTGGGCAAGACTTTTGGAGTGAGAAAGTGGTTTTGGCATGTGTTAAGAACATGGAAGTAGATAGTTGGTTTTGTGCAGTAAAGGAAGCTGCCAGAGGTGGGTAGTCATTTGGTTATATTTGCACAAGGGACAATTATTAACAATTATTCTCCAAGGTGTTAATAAATATATGTGCTCTTCTATTTTGGTAATATTAATTTGAAGTAGCATCACCACTATGATAAGCCTTTTTTTTTACACTTTTCTTACCTTGATTCAGTATGTTGATTTAAGAAATACTTGGAAATGACAAAATGCAGACACTATTTCTTTTTACACAAAAACATTTTGATGAACTTTTTCATCAATAAAGGAAATTATGAACTTGTACAAGAAGGTTCCTAATAAGAAAAAAAGGAAAATAATTGTAATTTAAGTGTAACTAATAGTAGCAAAACATCTAGAATGGGGATGAACTTAGATATGTATTGGATAAAATAAATTATACACATTTTGTTCATTTGATTTTTTTTTTTTATTTAACTGTACTCAACAACATTATTTGACGTAACAATAAATATTTGAACTACCCACCTCTGCATGCTGGACGCTGCCCGCTCCTCCCCCTCCCCCTTCATACATGCGGCCCCTGGCTCCTCTGTGGCCCCTGGCTCCTCTGTGGCCCCTGGCTCTCCTCTGCCTCTGCTGCTCTGTAGGCTGTGGCCCCATGCTCTGCTCTGGGCTCTTTACATGTCGTCCATCTGACTCCGCATCAGTCCCTGTCACCACCTGCATGACACATCAGCACTGAATGTGTGGAGGTTATCTTCATGTGATTGTGTCTAGCTTTGTAAGAGGTTGAATTTAGTTGTATTCTTTTGAGGGAAAAAACATTTTGCACAATTATTTAATACAAAATATACAGTATACTGTTCTGTGAAACAAATCCAGTAATTCAAATAGGACACTCAATTATTCAATTATATTAAAAAAGTCTGAAAATGAAACTGATCTGAATAGAATTGGAAATGGAAAGATGGAAGGGAATTCATTTGCATTCATTCAGCCTCTACAATTTTTGTTTGTTTGTTTGTTTGTTTGTTTGTTTGTTTGTTCAATAAAAATAACCTCTATAAAGATGTGATACATTCTTATTTAAAACATATAGGATGGAGAAGTGGTGCTACCCTCTATAGGAATGACGTATGAAACCCCCTAACTGCTGTATGAATGTGTTTATTCATAACAAGAGAGTTACTTTCTTATTCCAAATGTAGCCCGAGAAGCATGGAAGGCATGCTCATTTATGATTTTCTTTTTTATTTAATAGTGTTTACTGAGGCATCTGTGGGGCTCAGCAGCTTTTCAGCGTAATATATTTGTAAACGGGTTTTAATCATATTCTCTAAAAAACTTGCAAAACCTGTATGCATGTTTTGAAATGCATGCGATTCTTGTATGAGGTCAAAGTTTCTTTTTTCAAACTATTCCAAGTGGTAATGCTACCTGTTTACATTTAAGAAAAGATTTTTTCAGGAAAATTATGATTTTGCATTTTTCTTAAGACTTCTGTTCATTTGACCTGCTGACACATTTGGTTGAGCCCTGACTTTGGTACATTCACTAATCTTAAGCAGCATGGTTCCACAAACTTGAAGAAAATCCTTAAAATCCCAGTCCCCATCATATCAAATTCTCTTTTACAACAACCCTGCCCATCTGCAGTAACTATTTCTTTTTACCTCTCTGTTTTTGTGCCCTGCTGGTTTATCTGTTTCAGACCATAAATGACAACAGTCCCATGAAACGGTCTGCCTCCTCCCTGGGCCACAGCCGCTCGGGCAGAGGGCACAGGGATAGAGGGGGGCAGGAGGACTACATGGACCAGGTACCAGAGGAGGGCAAGACTCGGCATGGGCACAGGCGAAAGGAGCGACGCCACGGGGCATCGGAGAGGTCTCTGCACCGCTATGCTGATCACGATACAGGTGAGGCATCGCTGTGGACCATCGCAACTATGGCCCCTAAGGCAGACTGACCAAAAAATGTTTATAAGATGTAGAACATCATCTTAAATTCCAGACTATTTCCAGAGTCTTTAATTTTACCCTATGATGTTCAGCCAGTCAGTGGCATCGGCAGGTCTGACTACAGTTAAAGTCCAATTACCACTGTGCTCATTTCAAACACACTATGATTCCTTCTCCAGGTGTGGAGCTGTCCCAGTCTGCAGAGATCCTGTCAAAGGACCGAGACCGAGACCGTGGCCGTTCCAAAGACCGCAAACATCACCACCATCATCACCACCACCACGGCTCTGTGGACAAGGAGCGCTACGTCCCCGAGCGGGACAGGCCCGACCGGGGTGACTACCCCCACAGGCACTCCCGCGAGAGAGACCGGGAGCGCCGCTGGTCCCGCTCGCCCAGTGAGGGCCGCGAGTGCCTCACTCACAGACAGGTGGGCTCACGTGCACCACTTACACACAACTTTAACTTCTAATGATAACACTTGATTTAATTCTTACTGCGTTAGTTTCCCTGTACAGCCTGTTTGAAATGGCAGCAGAAGTCACCCCTCTCCTTCTTTTCTCCTTGTTGTGTCACGTGCCTCGTGCTTCTCTGTGTACACTGTTTGGGACTCATCTTTGTTTCTGTTCTTTCTGTTCTTCTGCTCATTCTGCCTACATTACACTGGTGCCTAACCTGCTCCCTCTGTGGGCTCTGTCGTGTCTGCTGTCTGTTTCTTGTGCTGTGGGTGGATTGTGGTTGGTTCTTTTTATTTGCTGTATTTCATTTGGGTGTAGGGCAGTAGTTCCGTGAGCGGCAGTCCGGTCCCGTCCACGTCGGGGACCAGCACACCGCGGAGAGGCCGGAGACAGCTCCCTCAGACCCCTGCCACCCCGCGGCCCCACGTCACCTACTCTCCTGTGGTCCGTAAGGGGGCGTCTGTACC
>JACN01151902.1:0-18438 GCA_000787155.1 Scartelaos histophorus
AGGGCAGTTCCTCTGACGCCTACATCAAACTCTAACCTCTGCAGCAGAATATTATGCTCAATTGTGTCAAAAGCTGCACTGAAGTCCAACAAAACCAGAATTGAGACCTGACCATTGTCAGCAGCTAATAACAAATCGTTTGTTACTTTAACAAGGGCTGTTTCGGTGCTATGATAAGCTCTGAAACTCTCTTCCACTAGGGTCTCTTCCATGCTTCTTCCTCTCCTCAAACTGCCCTGACACAGAATAGTTAACTCTACCTGACCAGTCCTTCTGTGATGCTGCACTGAGAACTGGGGTAATAGGGTATTGTTGTCCGCCAGTTTAAATGGGTGTGTTTTTTTTCTTTTTGCGGGATTGTGTTGGTGTGAACCAATGGCCATGAAATTGGCAGCTCGAAAGGGGCAGTGCTTATTGTTTTAAAACCCTGTGAACCCTCCCATTCTCTCTGTCTCACACTGTTGTTTCTCTGTCCAGGTCAGAATGAAGCGGCTCACATTAATATTCATGTGTAAACAAAGGCTAAAGCTAAATTAAATATCGATAACTAGACCTGATTTTGTTTTGACTAAATGTTTCTTACTAACACTCTCACCCAGTTGTCTCTTTGTCCAGCCGAGGCCCTCCAGGCACTCTAAAGGCCACTCGTCTGTGGGTGAAATTGGGGCACACTGGGGACAAAGCACCACACCAGCTGTACCAGCCTTTGAGCCACAGAACCAGCTCAATCTGACATCTGGACAAGCCCTCCAAGCCCAAATCTAACTCTGTCTCCCCCTTGTGACATTTTAATTATCCTCCATTTTAACTAAAAGAACTTTAAATTATTATAATAAAATCATTGAAACGTAAGTGCATGTTGTAGCAAGGAAGGGACAGAGTTGGAATTAAGTTTAAGTTAATTTATTTTTACAATAATCCAAATTATTAGAGACAAAAATAATCTGTCTAAATTACTCAATGAATTATAGTGCGACAAATACTATCATCTTAAGTTTAAAATAACTAAAATAGAATAATGTGAACTCAAAGACAACAGCAGGGGCTATCAATCTACAACTACAATAAGCCACAAAACATAACACAAACTTAACCAAATTCATGAATAGTACGGACAGCAAATTACCCCAATATCAGTCGCTGCCTTGATGCCAAACACTAAGGCTCCGCACTTGACTGGAGCGACAGTAGTCTTGTCAGGCTGAGCTACACACTGCCTCTGCACATAATATAAACATTGTCCATTTGCAGTCAATACAAAGAAAAATACACAGCAACAGGGCTCCTCAACAAGCAGAAGCAAAAGTGCAGAGTTTATCTGGTACGATAGCAGTTTTGCATGAATCAAAATGCATTTTAGCTGTTTTATTTTACCCAAGTCATAAGATAGTGGTCCATGTTACTGAAATGACCACATGTGTTGCTATATAATACTTGTGACATAAATTGTGCCATTCAATAACTATTTGTATTTTTGTCTAATACAATTTCAGTAAAACCTTTATTTGTGGCTTTTTCACAAATTCGATATAAGTGATAGTATATAATTTCTTCTCTATTAGTATCTTTTGGAATGATCACATTATCAGTTTTCAATTGGTAGTTATAGCATATAGATTTTACTCAAAGAGAATATAACAGAGTACTCCCCACTTCTTGAATACTCACAGTGTTTGTTATAGAGAATTGCAGGGATCACCTTAACAGCCCACAGACTCAGGATGGTGTTCACCTTAGTGAATCTGTCACAGTCACTTGCAGAGTCTGAACTACAAGCCTCCAGCTCCTAACAATCTGTCAGCGTTTGTGTTGTGTCTAATTGGGCTCACGGTGAGTTGGTGCTAACTGTGAGTAACTTTTAATAAGAGCGAGATGCTGCAGTGCTTAAGTATAGCTCATCTGGACTGACTGCAGACCGAGCAGTGCCAATACAGTGGATAAAGGCTATGGGTGTGCTTTTGCTTTATATTTCAGTCAGCAACAGAACTTTGGTTAAAATTGCTTTTTAATAGGCCAGTCAAAATGGTTTCTGCTTTCATGTTCAGCCATTTCTCCTCTCATTTGCTCTTTATTGGGATTCCCTCCTCTCTGGTGACTTTAAAGTGATTTAGCAAAGCATTTATAATAAAGAAAAGAACATTGTGAAATAGCTTTGGTTTAAAACACCTTTGCAAGACAGCGCTCATTTTTAGATTTGAGATATAACCTGCTTCTATTTTGTCTCTGATATTCCACAAAAGGGAATGTAAACACTTCAGAAATATTTTCAGTCTGATTAAAGTGCCCGTATTATGCCATTTTCTGAACTATGTTATAAAGTTAACTTATCACAAACATACCTAGAGTTGTGTTTTATTTCATTCACCCACATTGAACACACAAACCATGTATATTTAGGCTTAGAGTTTTCTGAAATGGGAAAACACTCTGTTCTACCTTGTGGTATCATGTGGTAATACAGGAAGTGCTCCACTGTGTTTTTAAACTGCATACACCTTCACTAGAATCACTGGGATCATTTCAACCCTGGAATTGCCTATCTAGGAACAAAAGGTACAAGGAAGGTGTTAACTTGAAAACTACAACTGCATGACATCACAAGGTGGAACACAGCATTTTGGGCTTTAGAGATGTAGACAGACTAATAATAAAGCGTTACTCAGACATGTGTGAATGAAACAACACAACTATAAGTATGTTTTGGAGGAGGTAACATTTTAACAAGAGTCAATTTTGGGTTATATCAAATAGTCAATTATGATAGGATCCTTAGGTCTCAAAGGTACATTACGTAACTTTTCTAATGGAATGGTTAATGCTTTGCTTGAAATGTTGCACAATACGGCTTTACTCTATCTCCAGGGAATTATTTGCCATCAGTTCTAGGTCACCTCGCTCAGCAAAAAAGATCTGCTCTGCTTAATGGTAGTTTTCAAGTTAACTCAACTTCATCTTAAAGCTTTTTTTTAACTATTAGTTCAGTAAAGATGGAAAATCCCAGGCCTGAAATGATGCAAATGATTCTAGTGAAATGTATGGATGCTATTACTACATGACATCTCAAGGTGGAGCAGAGAATTTTCTAGAAGAATTCAACCTTAAACAAAACACAACTCCAGGTATAACCGAGGTCAAGACATTCCAAATAAGTTCTTACTAGCTCACTGAAAGCATTGTTTAGCTGAAATAGGATTTGTTGTAATATTTTCCTTGAGGACCTTTTCTTTATAATTTTTTTTTTATTTACTTGTTAGCAAAGTGCCCCTTTCAGACTAACACCAGCTATATTAGTTCTATCCACAACTTGTACATCGAAGGGCAGTGGGGACGCTTCATCCAGATGGCACGCCACCAAAAGACTCCCATATTATGTGTAGCAATAAAGCTGAGTGCTGCGCGACGCTATTGTCCGCAGCGCCTTTGTTCCCCTGTTGTGTTGAGAATTTGATTTTGGCAACCCCCAAACTGAACCAACTGACCTACAGGAAAAATATTTTACTAATGAAAGGAAAAATGAATAAAATCGCCCACCCCCTATGACAGAACAATTAACGTAAAAGTGCCATTACGGATCACCTGACAACCTTGATTCCTTTTTTTTTTTCCCTCACTAAGCTTTCAGATGTAAATAAATGTAGGGTAATTCGTTGGAAACTGGCTGCTCCATAGCATTTACTCTGCAGGCAAAGTTATGACCCCCGCTGTAAAAACACGTAATCAAAAACAAGGCACGCTGCCGTCTCATTGGCCCCATAAATTGTGGTTCTTAGTTCGACAATCTGGAGAGCATGATGTCTGTAATGTTTATGTCCTTGTTAAGACGGCCTATCTTTGTCGAGCAGAGGTGTATCTTCGAAGATGCTGTTACTTTTATTGTTCTTCTGCGCTGCGAAAACAGAAAAATGGAATTATGGGTGAAATAAATTCCTGGGTATTTTTTATAGAATGGTTTTCATTGTGCATAGTGTTACAGCAAACCTGCAAACAGCCTGTATTGAATGTTGTAATTTCTCTCAAAGAACACTGTTGTGATTGCATTTCCAAACTCCAGTAAATGTTACAAGTCATTGTCACCGGCTGTTCTGTGTCTCACTCAAGGAGACAGGAACAGTATTCAGGACTGGTGAGAGTTTCAAATTCTCATGATGCAAAATTGACTTTCTGGATCGTTCTAGCATGTAATAACACTGTTCCCTTATCAGTTACTTACCCGAAGTGGTTTCATATGTCATCCATGCATGTTTGAGTAAGTGTGCAATCTCTAAATATTACCCATAAATATACAAAAGCAGGATAAAAAAATAACATGCTCTGAAGGTGGAGTGACTTAGTGCAGGGAGCAAGCACTCAGAGCAACACAAACACATATGCTCACACCATTTATATGAGTGCAATATATCTGTAATGACAGTTATTTGATCTGTATTGCTTCTTCTGAATATATATTAAAAAAAAAAAAAGTGTGTGTTGTGTGTGTAAAGTGCGGTTGGGGTTCCATCACCTAAGTTTTTTTATGGATATGTCATTTCTCTGCTTGTAATGTTCCAGAGTATGACATTAAACAGTTCTACCTTATAGTTATTCAATTGCATGTGGTTTTATTGCTCAAAAATACTCAAAAAAAAAAAAACAGGCATGTGGCTGTGTGTTTCCTCTCCACAGATCTAATCTATAACTTTGTTTAGTTTGGTCTCCATGATAGAAAGGTTTAGTGTAGTTTATCTCCATGGTGAAAAGCAGGTGGTGGACACTTTATTAGAAAAATTATACACTACAACTTTAAGAATACTAGAAGAGACGTATTTTTTGTTCAATTCTTTTGGCTTTCACCTCTAAAATTCACCATACATAACTTTTCCTTTCCAACTGCACCACCCCACAAAAACACATTCATCACTGTGAAAAGATTTATTTCCTTTGTTTTGAAAAGATAGCGCTCTCCCCGCAGCTGTTTGCATGGTTCCATTTCCCTGAGCGTTTGACCTGCTTTGATTGTCTTTGAGCATCAGCACCTTAGCCCAGCTGTCAGTCAGTGTGGCTCCCCCTCTCCCTCCCCACAGCTCCACACTCCCACAGGCAGACAGCAGCAGATGAGCACTGCTCCAGTAATAGGCTATTACAAATCATCCAGCGGTCTCAAGCCCAGTCTGTCACTCAGTCAATAAAGACATAATAAGAAACTCAAAGAGGCCACCTTCACAATGAGAGGCTGATCACACACTACAAGACAAACTGACAAAAGAAATACATGGCTTCAGCTGAGACCGGAGACTTTTACAGCATATAGAATATAAACATGTACAATGTACAAGTCCATTTAAATGCAAAGTGAATGGAGTTTAACATTTTAAAAGATTCAAAAGATCCAAAGAAACATGACAGATACATGACAGAAATGGGTGCATTGTCTCAAAGTCATGGACTGATTCCTTGCTGCAGGCCATGTTTCTAGTCACTTTTCACTGTAGCAAGCAACACATTTTTATTTTTAGTTTTTGTGTGTGAAAAATGGCCTTGATAGATAGATAAATACTTTATTGATCTCCGAAGGAGAAATTCAGGTCTTGCCGCCATATCTAAGGCACACCTTTGTCACTATGTGACATTTTGTAAGGCTAACATTCTTCAAAGAATCCTGAAAATTTGCAATTTTATGTTGGGACTAAGAGAACCCTAATAGAAAATGGTTAACAGCTGATTTAAATAAATTTGACATAAATCTCCAATAACTTAAAATACAACTGTGGCTTGTTGGTAGCACTCTCTGTCTCTGTTTCATTTGAGCACTCCGCTTTCCCCTCTCAACCTTAAAGAGGAACTAAATATTACATATTCGCTACTAAACTGTGTATATGGTGTTTTGTTTGCATTATCTTCTAGTTATTTTTGGCAACTTGAGTTCAAACTAGGTACATTTTCTGGTCAAAATAACCACTTAAATGTATGTTTTTGCTGCATTTAGTGTCCACTGAAGTTTCCAGTAGATGGTGACATCACACAGAATTGCCTAGCCAGGTGTTTGTCATCAGAAACATGCATGGGCAGAGTTTGAAGTGTGAATACCTGTTAGACCACACACTGTTCCATATATGTCAAGACTTCGAGACTGTCAAGACCTCCTCTGTTTAAAATGTGGTTGTGGGCAGAGTTTAGGTGCTTAAGTGTTTAAGATCATGACAAGGTGCCTCAGTGATGGTGACAAAGATATAGCATTCTGTTTTAGAACTCAGCTTGACTTCCTGTATTTGTGCACTTTTTTCCACAAACTTCCACTTAACTGTAAAAGTGAGATGCATGTTTACCAGAGAGACTGTCCCACAAAACTAAGTAATAATTAGAAAAACCTGAAAACCTGTCAGATGCATTATAACCTCTAAAATTGAATCATATCGCTTTAGGTGAACCATGTACTCAATGCCCATGAAAAACATAGTTACATAACTTCTTTCTGCTATTAGTGGTAAATCTGTTTGTTTGGCACTGTTTCCTGGCTGAAGTTGATGTGCTGATCATCAGTGTTTTCTTCAGCACCATTAAAACTTGCTGTATAATGCCTGGGGCTGCTGTTAGTGCCAGGCTGGTCAAAACACGACCCTATTGGCTGAGTTAAGCTTCAGTTTTTATCCAACAGTAGTGTGTGTCCAGGCTGTTGACCACTTGGTGTAAGTCTTTCTTAACTTCACTTTTCAGTGGAAGAATAATCTATTCTAGATTCTGATACTCACCCTGTGACCCTGACCCCCCAATCTCTTATCCCTGTGACATTGACCCCTCATCCCTGTGACCCGTGGGACTACGGATGGAAATTAGCTGTATAGCTACAATCTGGCGTGTTTACATTCATGCTTGTCATGTATGTTCATTAACATGCACTGTCCCAATCAAATAAATAAATAAATAAATACAAATAAAATGGATTGTGTTGTCCTTCTTTTAGCAGTCAGAGGTAGTAGCCACATCCACATTGTATGTAGTTGGAAACTTACGGGTGGGCTACAGCGCCACATAGAGGCAGGCGGAACAATGAAACCAAAATAGCTTGTACTGAAAGGCCAATTCCATTTCTAGACTGAGAGTTCTCCAATGGTCCAATAAGGATGTAAACCTAGAGGATTCAGAATAATGAAAAGTTTCCAGCAATTAACAATTGGTAAAATAATAGAAAATATATCATATTTTTAGAAAAGTCCTCAAAATGTTGCCGCTAACAAGAATTTGAAACCCATGTGTATCAATATTTCAAACTCAAACTTGCAAACAATTGTACAAATCGACTGATATTGATCTGTAATAGTCCTATAATAAGTCCCAGTGCCTTCATTTGAGTTAATAGCCCTCAGACGTCTTCAAAATAAAAGAGCTCAGTTGGTTACCTATCACTAAATACTTTGAACTAATAAGGAAGCTTCTACTAAATCACCTTAATCCCTTTAATTATTAACTTCCCCTGAGCAAATGAAAACATAATATCATCAAGGATGCTCCACCGATTTGCTTTATTTATCATTCTAACTCTCTTTGCTCCCTCCGCCCACACTCTTGTCTCCAGTGACTGCATATCTTCATATTTATTCTCTTTGTTTGGTCTCCACGCACCTCCTAATATGTAACCCAACCCGCACCAGCATTCATTCATTGTTAATAAATTATTCATAGCAGCTCCTTTAATAGGCCACATCTTTCTTTGATTTCAGTTACACATACCCCGACCCGTTGTCTTTGGAGAATCAAGGAAAAACAAACAACTATTTATAATGTCTGAGTTCAAACTAATCTGACTAAGTTAAATGTACACGAAATGCCTTGGGTTTTTGGCTTTAAAGGTGCATTGTGTGTTTTTCTTCTCATGGAGGGTCTGTCAAATGCTTTTCTCCTTGGAGATGTTATTGCATTTGTCCCACTGATCTGAAGATTGGCAGTTCAAATTCCACTCCCTACATAAACATCATTGGTGTAGTGGTCAGATCCACTCACCCACAGGTGGTGCAATTCAAACTCCCACAAATGGGCAAGACACTTAACCCACCTTTTCCCCAGCATCTGTGCACACTGTAGTATGAATGTGTGTGTGAATGGGTGAGTGGCTCCTTGATGTAAGCATTTGGAGTGTCTTGAAGGTAGAAGAGAGCTACATAAACATGTAACCATTTTACATTTAACATTTCTATCTTCAAGGAGACCAAATCAAGTTACAGGTGCCTGATTTTCTAAGTATTTTTGAGCAATAACATCACCTTACCAAAATGTAACGTAGAGTTATTTAAAGCTATACTGTAGAACGTTCCCTCCAGACAGCAGGTGATGGACCCCCAAACTAAAAGGTTGCATAGTGCACCTTTAAAGCTAAAATGTAGTAGTACTAGTAATTGCTGTCATAAAAATGCAACGCAAGTGCAAACTGAGTTCTCATTACCGAAAACACATCCCACCTCGCTTAAATGAACATCAAAAACCCATTATGACAAAGAATAGAGCTTCGTTATTGCATAAGATACGTTGTCTGCACCAAATTTAATTTCCGTTCATCCCATCCTTGCCTTTCTTCCGTGGTGTCTCTTGTTAAATATACTCTACCCTTTCCCTTTCATTACGCGTCTCTATCAATGGAGCTGCTTTACGGCGCTATATTAAACCATAGTCTCCACACAGGTGCATTTTCTATACAAATTGAATTCAGCAATAGCGCCATTAAATTAGCAGGAACAAATGCTTCTCTTAAAAATAGCTCTGGCACAGTGACTGTTTACAGAGTGAGTGAGCTGTTGTGTTTGTGTTTGGAGCACTGGAAATTTCAAAGAGTATGACATTTTATCCATAGCCCCTCCCACTTGCGTAATGTCACTTTTAATCAAATGATGAATGCTGATGTGCAGAAAATACATTTATTTTAAACAGTGCCTGTCATAAGCCTACCAGGGGTTTTAAGGGAATGTTTTTCTAATGTCTACATAATTGGTTGCTTGTTATACATGAAAAATGAGGGCAGTCATGTTAAGATCACCAGTATTTGTATTGTCTCATATTTCTAATTGACCAGAGTTGCCCTTTTCAGTGCCATATGGGCAGAAACTAACTACATTTGGATGAAATAAATGTTTGATTTTAACAGAATGAATAATGTGGTTTCGCAAGTGCCAAGAAAACAAAAGAAATGCAAGGAAGAAAAATAGACACAGCCAACGGGTGAGTGGATAACTGAATGAGAAAGAAAGTTCTCAGCTCTGTAGAGAATTTCAAGTTTTGATAGGCAGCAGATTGGCTCTACAGACTTGAACTCTATCTGCAAATGGATGCCCGTCAGTCCTGGACACATTCACAGCCTGTCTGTTCATGGGAGTGGTTCTCTCTTTTCTCTGTGTTTTTGTTTGTTTTTCCTGTCCAAGAAGTAGCGTCTAAGGACCGGGGATGCTCTGGGACAGTTAAATATTTGCCTGTTTCATGCGAATGTTGGTTTAGGAAACTGTATGCAAGATTTTGATTTAAAAGTCCATAAGTTTGACATAATTGTGTCCACAGACATGAGGTTAACATTTTAGAATTAAATATAGCTTTTACTGATAACAATTTAAACATTGATTTATTCTTAATTACCGTTGGTGTTTTAGTTATCAGGATCCAATCAGAAAGCAGAATGAGCCTCACTTGTGTCTCTCATTTGAGTTGCTAAATTTATTGCCAGCCCATTTGCTATTAAATATTGCTTTTTCTAGTATAATGCCATATAAAACCTGTGACTGAAACTAACTCAATCAATCACATCTCAGTAATGCTGAAATCCAGTTGGCTTAAACCTAAAAGGCCAAACTCTAATCTAAATGGTCATTACCTAAACCCCAGCACATGTATGTATGTATTATAAATGAGTGCTAGTGCAGCTTCTGCAGCTCACAGAGGGAATTCTGGAGATTCTGAGCTTTCACAGAAGGCATGGCAGGTCCATATACTGACAATGTGAACAAGTTGTATGTGGCATATTTTAATACCCTTTTTCAAGAGTGCAGGCTACACACAGCTCCTTGAATCTTTAAGCTTGTCATTTTTTGACCGAGGACTTTTTCATTGTTTATATTCTATATGTTCATATGGGTTAAATAAAATAGGTCTGAGAGGTTTGGTTCATACAGTAATTGTTCTGTGCATTCAATGACGTACAGAGAAGAGTCCCTGTCTACTGCAGTGTAGTTGTTCATTGCTCCTGAAAGCCTTGAATGCAAAGAACTTCAATCATTCTTAAAATAATGATGTCTTTAAAGAGAAGTTATTATGCAAACACATTTTTGTTAGCTTTCTACTATGATATAACAGTTACCTCACCAAAACATGCCTGAAGAGGTTTGAGATGTCATCCATGCTTGTTTGCATAATTTTGTGATCTCTTCCGGCATCATTCATACTCATCTTATGGTTAGCTGTAAGATTTTGTGCATTTCTCAGCCCACAAGCCTTCATCACCCATGCTTCCACATGACAGTTCTCCATAAATATACCAAAACATGATACAAAACTGTACACAATAACTCCATTAGTGGAGTGCATTCTGATTGTGTTGTGATAACGCTCTGAAGGGGGACTATGCTCTTTCTGACAAATACAGCATTTTCAAAACAATAAGGTGACATGGTGATCTTAATATGTATGTGTTAGCAGCTAATACTCCTTAGAATAAAATAAAATACTCCCTTTTTAACAATCTTCAGATCGTTAATACAAATTTAAATTGTATTAACACTATGAACACTATGACGCTGATGCAGTTATCCATTTGTTAGTGTAAATGGATGAAAATGTAAATTTCCTGCTGCGCTGTGTCCGTGAATGTACCCGCCTTTGATTCGCGCTGTATGTGTCTCAAAGCGTCACTGATTGCAGAGTAGAAATAGGTGCACACGCTGTAGGAGGGTAGTCGGGGCTGTCAGTTTGTGTTGTACGCGTAAGTAGTAGTAAGTAAGTATGTAAGTAGTGGAGCTGTTCAGTATCTGTTGTGTAAAAACCTGCCCTAATATGTTTATGGGAATTGGGTTTAAGGTGCTGTTTGGAGTTGGTGACGGCTCCTAACGCGCTACAAGCCCCGTGTAGGGCACGCCTCCCCTGGATTACCGGTAAATGTTCTTTCATTGTAGACCTGGGGTGGTGATCGGTAACACTCTTCCTGAAATTGATGTATTGTCCCTCGTGTCTAACAGATTGCCACTGCTGCTAATTCTTGCTCCTCACTCTAGACTTTCTGCTTTTTATTTTTTAGTGTTTTACTCTACCCTAAAAAGAACAATTTTTAAAGGTATAGAACATTAAATAAACTTGTAAATTTTCTATATCACTTTGTCCTTGTCATTGTTTTATGTCAGAACGAATCTTGTGTGTGAACTCGGGTAATAAGACCATACCGCAACATTACATTAGGACCACCAGACCAGTTGCAGGGTGTGTAGTTTCGAGAATCTCAGTTTTTTATCTGAGCCTGAAAATGCATTGTTATATTTTTAGCTCATAATTTTCAATGTTAGTGACCATGGTTGAACTGCTGTGCCTCCTAGCAAAGTGTGAAATACAAAGCTTCCCTGTTAGCAGTTGGGTTAATGTGAGCTACTGAACTGTATCCTGAACCAGTTTGTTTTGTTCTGTTTCGTTGGTGTATTTGAAACAAAGCAGCTTTTTCGGAAGTCACAATTTTTTTTTTTTCTTTCTTTCTTTTTTTTAAACAGCTCACAATTTGTTCCAGCTCTGTGGGGCGTGTGCACAAAGTAGATTAGTTTTTGACTGCTGTAACTGCTACGTGGTTTTCATGATTTCTAATCCCCACTCCGATACAGTACATTTAAATCAGGATGTTCGGTGTGTTCCTTCATTTATTAATAGCTCTGCTTAACATTCACTGGAACCAATTTTCTGTCATCGGATCATAATGGAGCTTGGCATAGAGGGCAGTGAGGTCAGACGGATGGGCAGCTGCTGAGAATAAAGGAGAAAATGTCAAGAAGACAAGAGGTTGAAATTAATTTTGACTCCTGTGTCCCCTGTCAATGAAAGAAAACTCAGACGGGATTCAAACCTAATGGAAATGAAAATTGGATTGATTATTAACCCCAGATTTTTTTAATTAAAAGAACTAAATTCTTTAACCTCCAGAGAAATATGCCTCATTTTCCAAGGCCGAGCTATAAAACTAAGTATTTCTTTCAAATTGTCTGATCAATCTGGATGTGCTGAAAAAGTGTAGTTGCAGATAATATTGTAACTGGTACCTTCTATTTTAAGGTTTAAAATGGAAAAAAACTGTCAATCTCTCTTTAATATTGCATTTTGTGTATATTTATAAGAAGCAAGGGGATACAGTCAATGTCGCTTTAAAATTGTATTTTGTGTATATTTATAAGAAGCAAGGGGATAGTAACTGTCATGGGAAACCAGAATAAAAATGTAAATTCCTGATCAAGTGTAGCAAGTTTGATGAATTGTTTAATGTAATATCCATAGTCAAGTTGGTTGCTTAGCAGAGAAGGCAGAAAAATTTCCAAGTAAAATGTGAAGAAATATTGGTAGCCATGTGTCGTGGTACAGGGGCAGGAGGTCCAAGAATCATAAAAGACTCAAATTTTGCCCATCAGCCCAATTATCCCTAAATGTCCAACAGCACCACCTCGAAGGAAATAGTAATTAAAACATGGGTAAGTATAAAAAGTGACAGAGACATTGAATATGAAAATAATTCACAATTCATTTAAGTTATTTATTGGGTGTTGTATTCTGTTTTTAGATTATGCATGTGCTTTTTTTTTCATCACACTCTCACACATACAATAAAGTTGGATAAATACACTATTTGGCTAAATCAGATTGACTGAAACAAGCAACTCCAAAATTTTGACTTAAAGTTTTGAGTGAGACTTTACTTTTCAATGGGGGAGCTAAAGGGGGAGAAAAGAGGAGCCTCGTGGAGTCTCCAAACCTAAAAGTTAGAGTTAAAAAGGTACTAAAATATACCTTTTTCGCTCCACTATCATTCATATTTCTATGTTGGTATGTGTTAAGCCATATTTCTCTTACTCTCTTACTAGACACAAATTAAAACACTCATGTAATGTTTTTTATTGCCTAAAAGTTATCATTTGGGATTTAGAGGAGGAGGTATTATCAAGACGGGTGCTATGCAATAACTGCACTCATACATAGGCCTACTGCCACACATGCTTGCAACGTTATCATGTCATTTTGAAACATCAAAACCCAAAGTAGAATCATTATACCTTGGCAAAGTTCTGCTGTTGCTCACTGACTGCTTGTCGCTTGTATAATTCCTACTACTTCCCAAATCTAATAAGCATGCGACATCTGACAGCGTTCACACTCCCTCCTTTGTATACCGGTATCCCATGTGTGACAAAAACATCAGATTAGTTTGCTGTGACTGACACTGTACTTCTTCGCCATCTTTATTATCACCCGTTGCAGAAGTCTGAGTGTCTCCGAAAAAAGGTAATCTTTTCATCTTTCCCTGCCCAAGTGGAACAATGTGTCCTGACAGCGGAGCAGCCTCTGTCCTCCCTCAGGCATAAATGGTAACCTGATTAAGAGGTCTGTGATAGGATCTCATGTGGTGATGGAAAGAGAGCCGCAAAGAGATTAAAAGGATAAAGAGGACAGATAAAGGCTCAATGATAAATAGTCAGCAGTGCTGATGGCCTTGGCGCTAGCACCCATGAGGCCCACCAAAACTTCTCACTGGAAAAGTGTATTATCTATGGTTTACAAAGAAGTCAATGGACATTATATCCTCAATCTTTCTTTGGTTTTACTAACTCATTTACTATTTAAAAATGCATATGTTTCAAGTGTTTGGGGGTAAAAAAGCAAAAATACGCAATTACAAGCATATTCTAAAAAAATGGTGGTGTCCCTCAAGGTTTTATCATAGGTCCCTTTTATTTTATTTAATAGCTTTTGCATATACTTATTCATTATTTTTTTTGGTTTTAGTTTTATCTTTTTGTTGTTGGTGTTTGTTTTTTATTTAAATTGGACCATAATAAAAATGTAGAAAATTTGTCAAAATCATTTAAAAAGTGTTTACAGATTTTTTATTGAAAGCCCATGGACTGAAGGCTCAACTGTATGTCACCTTCGATATCAAATTTTATAGATATTTTAAAATTACATTGTAGCATAATGAGATATACAGTGATAATTTTGCAGATACCATCCTCTGGAAGCACAATTATTGATGACTCTGACCGTCTGGAATTGAATAGTTTCTTCAAGTGAGTTTACTGTCACAAATCACATGCCAGACTGTGCCAATCATTTCTTGGCTCTGCTTTTCAATAGTCTTCATGTTCCAAAATCTGTCTGAAGTGGAAATCATATTTTGGAATAATCTGGATATTTGAACAAACTGATGGTAGGTTTGAGAATTGTCAAACTGCCAATTCCAAATGTCCATGGAGGGAAGTTCATCACCTCATTGTATTATTAGTGCTCGTCTTAATGGTTTTTTGTGTTTTGTGTTGAGCTTTTTTAGACATTAAGGCAGTCTACAAGGTATTCTGCTAAGCCAGTCGCCAGCATGAGCCTTCATTATATTTTTATTGTGGATGGATACACAGGACCTTTGTTCTCTGATCACTGTGTTATTTAGTTTGTTACCCATATTCACCAAGTTTTTGGTGATTTTCTCTGAAGTCACAATCAAGCGTGGTTTCTGGGTACTTTGTATAAAGGTTTTTTAAAGTTTTTAAAATTTTAAAGATTTCAATTTCAAAATGGACTTTGATAGAGCCACTAGGAAATCAAATTTGTTACGCTAACTGACCATTTGAGGAGGAGAATAAAAGTTGAATCACTGTCAATTCTAAATACTGGGATGTTCAATAATGACCTTTGCTTCATTGTTGTGCAGAGTTTTGTTTTGAGAATATAAGAATATAAGATTTAGATTCATTCTTGTTTTGACATGGATGTTTTTTGCACTTGTAGATCTTCTATGCATTTGTGGACTTTTCTATGACTCCATTAAGCCATGTGAAAGTTGATGTTGTAGCTTGTACACAAACATCCCCAGTGGGAAAGAAAAAACATCAATAACATTGGCAACCCACAGCCAGCTTACAGCCTATTGACAGAAAAGCTGTAATTTGTGAAAAGCGGAAACTGTAATTTTTTCCCAACATGAAGACAGCCCTACAAGCTGACATACAGAAGACATCAATACTGTGGCGAACCTCAGTGCTAGAAGAAACTTTCCATAAGATAAAATGTTTGCGTTATTTGTAAAGATACACATTGAAGATTAAATACAAGAAAATGGTAAAGAGGCTGTACACATTTCTTTTTCTTGTATGTGAGAAGCAAAATTAGTCTTGCTCCGGTAGAGATACGTTGTATAAGTAACCCTTGAGTTCAGATCAATATGTCTGCACCTAATTATTAAGTGTGGTATCTTCCTAGAATCAGGAAGTGCGGTGTTACCATGCTCGTTGCTGTTAGCATTACTGTGACGGCAAAACTCATCGTTGACCTCTGAAAGTTCTGAAACACTCTTAGAAACTCATTGCAGTTAATAACTACGATGCTGGAAGGTTTTTAAGACACAAAAAAGGGGGCCATGAGACAGTTTTTCCCCTTGATTACATTGTCTTACTTTGCCATGAAATATCGGGAATGTAAATTCTTAAATATGGAACCTTAAATATGGGACCTCATCTCTTTTACTGAATAGACCCAATATCATGCTACTATATTACAGCAAAAATCTGCAGTTGAACAATATTAATTTTAACTGCTCCCCTCTGTATTAAATATCTGTATTAAATGATACTGACCTATAGATTGCAGTGATGTCCTGCCAATAGCAAGTTTAGTTCTTATTTTTCATGCACCCACTTCTCTCCTGTCATCCATTTACTACACTAATGTCAGCCATCTGAAAAAAAAAAAAAGATTAAGTAATTTTTGGGTATGCAGCACAACATTGAAAATTGTCATATTTTTGCATCAATCGTGTATACGTATATACAGCACATTTTTAAGACCAAAATGGTAAGATAATTTTCATTTCACTACAGTACATGGTATGCTTTACTGATTTACTCAAGAGAAAGTAAGTTGTCTGTACAGTCCCATGTGAGTATATACAGTTCTGTGTCCTAATGTGTTAAAGTTGTATTGTCAATTTCAATCATTACTTTTGGGCAATGAATGACTCTTGAATAAACTATTACAGATCTTCACTAGATGGCTTTTCCCATCTAGTTAAGTGCACAGCTAGGCTAGATATGTCTTAAGCACCTTTAAATCTCAGCCAGACATACATCGACATCCCCGTCTGCTGTGAGTTTCACCCAGCAAACTGCCTGTAATTGCTGTTCTCTGGTCCAAATCTATGTCTGTCACAGAGACTTCACTTGGGGTGGCCACCAAATCAATTGGATAAAAGGGAATCAAGCTTCAATTTCATTCAAATTACAGGTTCATGTTATCCCTGGTTTTCACAGCACGGCTTCCTATGTGACTTTTCCCCAATGGTGTGTCCCACTGGTGCCTCTCACTGATGTGTAACCATTGCTTGTGGCAGAGGAAAGCTTGTTTACATTTTGCCATCAGCTCTAGATTGGCTGGAGTTAAGGGATTTAGGAGTTGTGCAATTTGGAGTGGGGTTTAGAGGTAGCATGAGGACAACGCCGTCTCTTGCCTGTTTGTCTGGGGGCAACTATTTCTAAAATGTACTAACGTTAAAATGCCTTCTATATTTGAGGGTTGTAAGCTAAGCAAGCTGGGCCTGGTTAGGATTTGGATAGGAAAGAGCTGGGAAGACCAGGTGCCACAGTGGGGCAGCAGTGGCTCTAGTGGAAACTGTTGCTGTATCTATAGGCAAGACATTTCACCCATATTGCCTTGTATGAATCTGGTGTGTGCATGAGTGGTGGTTGAAGGCTTTGCTTTTGTGAGTCTACCCCAGGGCTGTTGTAGCTACAATATTAACTTACGATGAATAATGCAATGTGAAGTGCTTTGGGTATATTTAAAAGGTGTTATAAAAATGCAATACATTATTATTATAACAAGTGAATTCAGATTTGCAAGTCATCTCAGACTTTAATAATGAGCCACAAATAATATCATTTGCTCAGGGAGTTTTGACATTGCATTCACTTCGTTTTATGAAATTTAGAGTTTCCATAAATATCTTACCCCAAGGATTCTGCCACCAAAAGAACGTGGTAAGTAAAATGAACAAACAAAAAGGAATCACTGTGTCATGTGTTTTACTTAGTGCACCAGAGATGTCGATCTAAAACCACAAGAGAAATGATCCTATGTGAGGTGTGTTGTCAGTGACTGATAGGAGTGTAAAGACTCCCCAAGAGTTTTAAACACAACTTCAATATAGACCAGATACACTACTGCTGGGACTGCAATGTTTCTCCTGCAGATCCCGGGAGCCCGACTCTTCACGTCTATCTAAATGACATCACACTCACAGTGACAGGCAGCAGGCTACGCTTGGTTTGGGAACATGAATCATGATCCATGGCTGATTTAATACAGTGACCATGCCAAAATAGATATGCCTGCTGTGTCTTAACTACAAGGTTGTTTAAATGTTCAAACCAAGTACATAAATGAGAGTGTGAAGAGTGCTTTAAGATACGGAATATGTGTAGACTCTAGTTTATTGTTTTCTACTTATGTTGGCTAAATGGAGTTCATCAGTGACAGCCCACTTCGAGGTTTCTGAAAGGTAAGTTACCAATTCATTCTTCTATTTTTCTATCAATCTAATTAAAAATTGGTTTCTGAAACTGAACTGAAACAGTTAAAATACTCAAAGGTGGTATAGAGCAGCAGTCCCCACCTTTTTTGCCCCACGGACCGGTTTAATGTCTCATTCGAGAGCCGGTCGCCGCATATTATGCAGAGCAGCTCGGTGCGTGGGAATCTCCTGTTGGGATAAATCCGTATTTTAAGTAGGATTCCTGATATTGTCTATTAAATGTAGCTTTCTTTTTCTTGGAAGTCGTAGGCTCCTCTTCTGTCTCCTGGCTGGGCCTTTTCCCTTTGCAAAGAAACTTTCCAAAGACGTTTGTTTTTTACTAATTTTGCTGCTCCTGGGTTTCATTTTAGCGGTGACCAAGAAGAGTGCCTTGACCTGGGTCATGAGTGATGTACGGATGTAACGGAGAATCGGGTCAGTTTTTCAAAATAAAATATCTTTCAGATTCTGAAATAAATAAAACAAAAATAATGTAAGTTATTTATTCTTTCTGTGTGGCCCGATACCAATTGACCCGCGGACCGGTACCCGGGGGGTTGGGGACCGCTGGTATAGAGGATTTTCCAAGGAACGAGGAGGACAGCGACTGTTTGTCTTTTTTCAAAAGCTGCGCATGTGTGAACTCAGCCCCCCTCCCCGACAGCTCCCGCCTCCTCCTTATGCCAAAACCT
>JACN01121718.1:0-18391 GCA_000787155.1 Scartelaos histophorus
AATTATATTCATGTTTTGAGAGTAAACTTTGTAGGCTTGTCCTGACTTGGCTAAACAAAGCACAGAGGTGTTTTATCTTAATACTTTAATTTAAGATGAAAGATTACATTATGTACAAAACTCACTGTTGTCTTTTCTCACTGGACTTTGAGGTGGTGGTTTGGAGATACCAGATTAACACAAGTGAAGTTGAATTAACTTCAACCATATCAACTGTTACAAATAACTCCAACTCGAACCCCCAACGATGTAATGTATAACGTAACGTTCATGTCGTTAAAATAACAGTTTTTGTGTTAAGTAGAACTCTGAAATATTTTACCCTGAAATTTTAATTCTCCAGTTTTTGCTGTGCACAAAGAACATAATCACCTGAACATAAAAAACTGTTCTCTAGCACTTTAAAATCTTGATTCTTTCTATTCCAGTCGTAATTCACACTAAGAGTCCAATAATTCCTTTAATAATCCTTGCATTTATATATCGCCTTTCAAGACCCCAAAGCTCTTCACACTTCACACTCACTGGTGATAAGATGCTTATGGTAGCCACAGCTGCCCTGGGGCAGACTGGCAGAAGTGAGGCCCCTCTGACTATCATCATCACTCACACACACCATGTCCATACTAGGCAATGTGGGTGAAGTGCCTTGCCTAAGGACACAAGGGCACTGGCCACTGGCGCCCCCCTGTGGCACCTGGAGTTCCCAGTGTCTCCTCCCAGTACTGACCAGGCCTGGTCCTGCTCCTGAGATCTGATGAGATCAGACTTTGCCAACAGTCCAGTCAAGAAGCACTGCCTTTCTACATCTTTTATGTAAATATAATATGACTTTTGAAGCACAGTTTAGTCATATAAAGCACAATAAGATGAATTAGTTGGATTTAAAGACTTGAAAGGACTTGAAGCTCAAAGCTGAAGACTTGGGCTTGACTTGGACTAATGGGTCAGGGACTGGACACTCGACTTGGACTTACCTGTCTTTGACTTGGACTTGGGACTTGACTTGAGGTCCAAGACTTGGGACTTTATTTGAGACTCGGTTCCACCTTTGAACTGTTCATTTTCTGGGATTATGAAATGAACAAGAGACTTTTTGATGTCGTGAAACAGGTCACCGCTTTGAGTGACCTTTAGGTGGCGCTAAACACTGCGTCTTTTGCAGGTGAGGCCTTGTGGTTTGTGGATTTCAGCCAATCAAATCCTTCCTGATCAACCTGAGCGCGACTGAACAAGGAAGAGTCTGTTTATAGAGACGCTCCATCCTGACGGGATTACGCACCCTGAGCTCTCAAAAGACTCACTTTTGTAACCTCAAATATGTGTGTGTGCACAGTGTATAGTGTGGGCTAGTGTGTACTGTAGTTTTGACCAAAAATAGGAGTATCTAAGGCATTTTCAGTGTGTGCTTTGGTGGTAGTTTGCGCGCAGGTAGTTTTCCTCCTTCTCGCTTCTTTTTGGCTGGACCCGGACTCTCCTGGACTCCCAAGTGACGCCTTTTTCTGCCACATTTTTCTGCCACCTTTTCCGCCTTTTCCAGCAGACACTGAGCTCCGGGACTCGGTGTTTCTGTCCGGGGAGCCTCACGCAGCCGGAGCCTTTGCACCACCAGGCTCCGCGCTCCAGCAGCGGGCCGTGGGACGCGGCCATGGCCGGGGGAAACTTCACCAAGGCTGGGGAGGAGAGGGGAGTGAGCCGGGCTCAGAGTGAAGGTGAGACAGGAGATCCTAGCTGTGTTTACTGAATGCACATTTTTAATGATCTTGTGTCTATTATGCGGCCGTTTCATGAATGTCAAATGTAAAATGTATTAACTTTACGCTGGGTACCTGCTAGCATAACATGAGAAATTAGCTCTGATTTAACATTTCACTCATTATCTGCGCGCTGTATCGACATTAACCGCACTTTCTGCTGTTTTAGATGTCCTATAACGCAATAAAAAATAAACTCGTGGATAACTATAAACAGATGTTAAATAAAATGCTTCAGTTTAATGCTAACTGGAGTTAGCTTCGATAGCCTGGCTCACGCTAACGCCACTTTGTGTGACGCGGAACTCGTTTACGTGTAAATAATCCACGTGTAAAGTGGGTTTGCATCCGCTTATACAGATCTAATAAAAATACACTTCAGCTTACAGTAATCCATTCATCATTTGTCTCTTAAGTATGCTAACAAACGCAAAAAAATCGCCTCAAACGGGATGAATTTTGGTGTTATAATTATTATGATGATCATTATTATTATTATTGATAACTAAATTGACCGACAATGCATGGACTCCACTGTATTATACTTGCATTATAGACTATATTAGCCTTAAGATCAAACATTAGGTTTATTTACTTAAGTCTTTGTATGTAATGTACAGAGACATTAAAGGATCACTATGTAACTTTTTGGTTGGGGTTTGTCACCCACCTGTTTTATGTCAGAGAGAAATTCAACTTGTCAACTGTAGAAAAGTTTATTTTCATGTATAATCAGGCTCGGATCTGCTTAACTTCTAAGAACTGACATGATGAGGCTTTGACAAACTTGTATAGCCACATATCGTCCATACCTTTGTCATCCAAGCTGCTGTTTGAGTTCTGTTCAGACGCCAACATTGTTTGTTCTCTGAAACTAACACACCTAAATGTTTACAGTTTCTGTTAGCCCAGCCTATTGCTCTGAGCGCAGGGTCATATTAGCAGAAATATTTAGGCCTATAAAAGTGAACTACTATTGTTTCGCTCCAGTTCGTCCAAGCCAAGTGGAATTTCAGGTCTATTTTGAGTTTTTTGTTTTGATCAGCAATTCTCAAACTTGTTACCAAGCCCAGTTCATTTGACAGCCTCGTAACATCCTCGCCTCAACTTTGTATTTTAGGACATTTCTTTATAGGTTTGCATAATCCTTGAACATATTGGGTTTAGAGTGGTTTAGTTTGGGTCCGTTGAAGACTCCTTTGCAAACAAACTGATGCTTCTCAAGAGGTTATGCCTTTAATAAATAAATGGTAAATCTTAGTTTAGTTCAGATATTTAAGTAGTTCTACTTTACTCCACATTTGGATGTTCTGCGAGCTGGATGCATATTTGGAGTAATATTTAAAGGGTTATTTTCTGCTGTTACCCCCTCAAATGCATACTTGAAGTTGTGTTTTGTTTGATTTACACATTTTAACACACACACTCTGCATTCTGCAGGCTAACTAAAACTAGAAAGCAAACAAATAACAATAATAATACAGGAAATGTCCTTCATACTTGGATCATTTCAGACCTAGAATTGCAAAGTAAACTGTCGCTGATAACTTGAAAACTCCCTCTGCATGACATCACAAGATGGAAAAGAGTTTGTCTACATCTCCAAAGCTCAAAATGCTAATAAAGGATTACTCAAAAAACATGTGTGAATGAAATAAAACGTGCCTCTGATCTGTTTTTGAGGAGGAGATACAGGTAGCAACATTAAACATTAAAGCTCAGGCAGTTTTTGTGTAATGTAGGTAACCTTAAAGCTGCAATAGAAAAGGAAATAAAATTAAAATTGTGGCAACATAAGCACATTGTAGAGCTATAATTGTAAGACCAGTATTTAACATGGTGACGGACTTACTTGTGTGTTTCAGTTAACAAGAAGTTGAAGTACATCTCTCTGGCTGTGCTGGTGGTGCAGAACGCGTCCCTAATCCTGTCCATTCGCTTCGTGCGGACTCTCCCTGGAGACCGTTTCTTTGCCACATCCGCTGTGGTCATGGCCGAGGTGCTGAAGCTGCTCACGTGTCTCCTCATCATCCTGCTGCAGAAGAGACGTGAGTCCCAGTGCAGATGAACACTACATATATACAGCACCATTTTAACCACAGTGATCTGCAGCCCCTGATCACTGCAGGGATCTTCTATCAGGATGGTCAGCTGCTGTTTTTTGAGTCTGTAAAAAGCAGATGTGACATTATCAGACCGGCCATAACCACTTTGACCAAACTTTACAAAGACACGTGGAAACTCGTCCTGTCTCCCTGAGTGTAGAGGGCAGGATTGACAAGGGGCTTTACATAGACTGTTTAATGAAGTGGACTAAGGGACTGTGGCGTCACCCATTAGTGGAAAGAGCTTCACTTTGTGATGTCATGTGGTGAAACGGGATGTGCTCCACTGTATTTTTAAACTCCACACACCTTCACTAGAATCATTTGGAGAATTTCAGCCCCAGAATTGCCAATCCCTACTGAACTAAATGTAAAGTGCTAACTTGAAAACTGCCGCTTCATGACGTTCATCAAAGTGGAAAAGAGCATTTTGAGCACTGGAGATGATTAATACAGACCAAAAATAATGATGACAAACAAAATACAAATCCAGTTATGTTTTTGAAAAGGTATAAAGGAGTGGACTAAGCACCCGTAGAGTTGTGTTCCAGTCAAATGAACAGTTATGGGTCAAATGTGGAGCCAGTCTCAATATTCTGAATAAGGTTTTTTAATGGACAAAATAGTGAAACAACCCACTGGGATCATGTAGAGCAGGTTAATACGAACATTTTAAGACCAAAATGACGAGGCCACAGCAGCATTTACAAAGAGAGGGACAAGATCCCAGTGTTAGTGGAGCCAGGGTCAGTAGGAGCCGGAAGCTCCTGTGATACAAACTTCCTGTTTGGAACGCAGCAGCATTAGCTCTGTCCAAACAGTCTATGATTAAAGCTCACAAAAGTACATTTTGAATACCAACCTTCATTTTCTACTATTGTGTTTGAAATGATCTGTTCTTGCTTTAGTTTGTCTGTGTTTTGTAATAAACATTTCTCTGTTCAGTGAATGTGAAGGAGACGGTGCTGTCCCTGTATGACTCTATTGTTGTACAGTACAAGGACACACTGAAGCTGGCCGTGCCGTCTCTCATCTACACCCTGCAGAACAACCTGCAGTACATCGCTATCTCCAATCTCCCAGCAGCCACCTTCCAGGTACCACTATTTAGTTATTTTGTTTATTTATTTTGCTCTTAAATCATAGAACAATAAAAAGACACACTAGATAAAAAGCAGGTGCAGGAAGAGGCAAAAAAACCAAAGGGGGTTATATTAAAGCCTCCACATGATGAATGTATAAAGTGTAACATTAAAGCATTAGTTTAAAAAATGACACGTACACACTTACACAAATGTATAATGTATAGCCATAAACTTAAGAATCTCCATGGAGACTTGGAAGCCAAATTACAGGTTAGTTTTGTGGAGAGGCGACTCCACTCACAGCAAGAATGAAGAAAACTGGACAGTTTAAACCAAAACGCTAACATCTCCATGGAGACAAATGGGTTGGGAACCCTCTCCAGAAAAGTTACACAGTGCAGCTTTAGACTGTCCATTTTATTCTGTTGACTCTGACTCTGCTCCTGTCTGCTCCTGCCTGCTCCTGTCTGCTCCTGTCCTGTCCTGACCTGTTCCTCTTCTGTTGGTGGTCGGCAGGTGACGTACCAGTTGAAGATCCTGACCACGGCCCTGTTCTCAGTGCTGATGTTGCGTAAGTCCTTGTCCAGGGTCCAGTGGGTTTCTCTGCTGTTGCTCTTTGCTGGAGTCGCCATTGTTCAGGTCGGTACTTTAAATTACTCCATGCAAATAAAACCTTGTTCCCTCATCAAAAACGTGCTTAAAGTGGTTTTATGTTTTATGTCATGCATGTTTTTAGTGAGTATATTTGTGATATTTAGCCCTATTTGAACTCTTATTACTGTTCACTGTAAGATTCTGTGCAATTCTCAGCCCACAAGAGTACGTCATCCTGCTCCCACACAAATTCTCCATAAATATACAAAAGCATGATGCAAAACTGTAAACAGCAACAAGAACTTTCAAGTAAAAGACCCCCTCTTTAACATGAACTCAGTTTTAATAGAGGACAGGTGGCTCCCATAGATTAAAAAGATATTTGAATATAGAGAAAAAAATGGCCGATTTGTCGATATTTTTGGGTCGATATATATAACGAGCTTAAAAACTCCAACAGCCTTTTTTACCACAAATATATGAGAAACCTGTGTCGTCAAGTTTTGTGCAGTTATTTCTTCATACCAATTGTTCAAATAAAGCATTATCTGTTCTTTAGGCGGTAAGTATATTTGTCTCTGCTAAAGATTTAAGGTCAAGTCAATGTGCAAATGTCAGCTTGACATGTCAGTACTTTATTTTTTCCTCAGGGAAAACAAATAAAATGGCATTAGCTCCAGTATTTCTATTCTGAACATAAACAAAACTACATTATATTCTCTGAATACATTTATACCTGCTCCCTACAGCTGTGCAACAACTCAGCGCTAACGATAACCCCGAGTCTCAGTCATTATTTCATCTTTGCGCTTATTTTCTCATTTTTCTTAAGACCTCCTGTATATAGCTGAGAAATAGTTGTATTACTATATTTATTTTTACTTTACATATACAATTATGCCTTGTTTGACACTTGTCTCTTGCTATTTTTGCGATTTTGCTATTATCATTTAAATTTTTGCTCTTTGTTTTAGTTATTTATTTTTTTCTCTAGTTGTATTACTTGGTTTTCTATTTTATTTTGACTTGTACTTACATCATTATGTCTTTTTTGACATCTGTCTCTTGCTTCCTTTTTGCTACCTAAAAAATATGATTACCATTTATATATTTTCTCTTTGTTATTATATTACAATGTGATGTGTGAGCTACTGTAATCAAATAATTTCCTTTGTGGATCAGTAAAGTTTGTCTAAGTTTAATTATGTTCCTAAATCTAATGCAAAACAAATCTCCCTTTATTTCAAGTACGAACTCTTCTCCAAACCATATGATAAATGTCAAGATCAATTATTATTATTATTTTATTTTATTAAAATTTTTGCGAAGAGTTCAGTTTGTGTTTCCTGCTTCTCCCTGTGTGTAATGCGCCCTCTTGTGGATGTGACAGGTACAGCAGGAGGGGAAGAAGGAGTCGTCTGTGTCCGACAGCTCCTCTCAAAACTACATGGTGGGGCTTGTTGCCGTGGTGATCAGCTGTCTCTCCTCTGGTTTTGCCGGAGTTTATTTTGAAAAGATCTTAAAGGGCAGTGCTGCCTCGGTGTGGGTGAGAAACGTTCAGCTCGGCATGTTCGGTACGGCGCTGGGGCTGCTGGGAATGTGGTGGAACGATGGACCCGGGATCGCCAAAAACGGATTCTTCTTCGGCTACACCTCCATGGTCTGGTGAGTGCACAGAGGGGCTATTTATCCATTTGCTACTAGGACTAGGCCAGTCGTGATGAATACTGCAGTATATCCACTCATAGTTCAATACATTACTGTGAGGACTTTTTCTTTGTAATAATGGGCAACCTTTTGTTATTTTTCCTTTTCTACAATTAGATTTGAGCTGTAAAGGTTGAATTAATAACTTTTATGTCCCATTATAGACACAAACTAAGTACCCAAGTGTTTAATTCTTCTATTTATTTATTTATTTATTGCAATTTGTGTTTTTTTGAACATATTGTACATTTAGAATAGTTTTCTGTGGATAATTCTGCTTCAGGTTTACTTTGTCAGTGGCATAAATTAATATAAAATGTAATCATTTAGTTTCAGCAATATATCGCACTTGAAAATGTGTTACTGTGACAGGCCTGACTAGGACCCAGATAAATACTTGTCGATTTTTCATTGGATTTTGGCTGAGGTGACTAACATTTTCCAATGGCAATATTAAAATATTGATTCTGTGCAAGGTCAAAATCTATCGCTACAAAGATATGCTGCAACAAATGTTATTATTATTATTATTATATTGTTATTATTGAAACTACTTTATGCCACCGACACAAAAGCAAAAATGCAAAATAATGTCAGTAAACAAATAAAAAATCTAAAGTACCGTTAAAAGACCTTAGCTGCTGCAACAAATGAATAGCAGAATGGCCCGATAATCAGCCCAAGCATTTGGATATTGAACCCTCTACCCCATGTCATCCTAATTCTACAAAGAAAAAGTAGCCATGATAAGTATTGTGCTCCAAAATATATTGTTCCAGCTTTCATATATTGAATAAGTTGATTGACATTATCTTGACAAATGGAAAATTCATAGTAGTTAAGTAGTAACTTCACAAAGTAACGTCACACTTCGGTAAAATAACATTGTGTTTGTCTGAGATGTGAAATAATTGTGAAAACCTCCAGCCGTGTCTGACCTGCTGCTGCTCTTGGTCTAATAACCCAAACTAAGGTGTAAAGGTCGATCAACCAGTTAATGACTAAAGAGTTACTGCCCTAAAGATCGACTTTGTTGCCTCCCCAGGTGTGTCATTTTCAACCAGGCGTTTGGGGGCCTCCTGGTGGCCGTGGTGGTGAAGTATGCCGACAACATCCTAAAGGGATTCGCCACCTCCTTTTCCATCATTGTGTCCACGGTGGCGTCTGTTTATCTCTTCGGATTCCACGTGGACCTGATGTTTACGGTGGGGGCGGGGATGGTGATCGGAGCCGTCTACATGTACAGTTTGCCCAAACCTCCCAGCATCCTCGGCGGTGCAGGGGCTGGAGCAAGTGGAACGACAGGAAGGGAAGATGAGCAAAAAACGGGACAGTCCAGAAACGGAAGTTTGACGACAGAAGAAAACGGTGAAATGGACTCGTTTCTCCCAAAGTCAGTCCTCATCAAATAAGTTTAAACTTACACAGGCTTTTCTATTGGTTTGCACATCAACAACACGAGCCAATCACAGAGCTCCGTTAGGTCACATGAGCTTACCTAAAAGTCCATGCTTAAGATTTAACCGATCATCAAATCTAAGAACATTGATTTGTGAAGAGCACGTGACCAGATGAGACTGTGATTGGTTTATCCCGTTACTTTTCTCTCTGTTAATATCAGAACTGGAACTTTATCTAACATCTAGAGTAAAGACTAACTGCTTCTACAAGACTTGTATTCACCAAATTATAAAATATTAACTAAGACTGAGTAAAACTGGGTTTCTGATAAAGTTGAGAGTGTCACCAGAGTCTTAAAGTGCCTCTGACAGGTTGGACTTTCACTAAAACAGTTGAGATCATTATTATTCAGCTGTATTCAGAAATGTTCACAACCTTTTTCCCAATTTAGCCATTTTTATGTTTAAAAATTTTACTTCCTGATTGGAAATCGGGACATCAAACTAGGGAATTCCATAACTGTTACGCACCAAAAAAAACTAACGTATGACGAAATGAAACATTATGACAAAGACAGATATAAGAAAGCACCTTTACTTTGTTGGAATCAGTGTAATTTGTGCCAAACTTGAATTAATCTGTTTCAGAATTCTCTACTTGCTGTAATTTTTCCACTTTTCTTCACAAATTGCATCTTGATTGGTGTAAAACTGTAATTTATATTTACAACAGATTTTATCCCACCAAAGCGAAGGCGCCTCGTGCAGCTTTTCTGCTCGAGCGTCTGTCGAATGCTTTTCTCCAGAGATGTTATTCCTTTGGAATGTTCCACAGTTATTAAAGCTTTTCATCTTCTGTGGAGACTAAACTAGACCAAGTGACAGGTCAGATCTGTGGAGAGTCTCTTTTTCTATCCATTTTTGAGCTCTAAAACCACCTGTAATTTAATAAATATAAGGTAGAGCTGTTTAATGTTGCACTGTGGAACATTTCAGGCAGTGACATGTTGCACCTTTAAGCAAAAATCTGCACTTTAAGACTTTAAGACTAAAGTCAAGACTCAGACTGCAGAGATGATCCAGATGTAATTTTTGGTGAATACAAGTCTTGTCTTTTAACCTTTGACCTGGTTTCCATGGAGACGAGCTGGGGTCGGGGTACATGGGTGTAATAGTATGTGCAGATCATCCACAGGGAGAGACTAAAGCAGGAGAGAAGCACACGAGCCTGTACTGTTTGTGTGCGTGTGACGTGTGTCGAGTCTGAAGCGTGTGACGTGTGTCGAGTCTGAAGCGTGTGACGTGTGTCGAGTCTGAAGCGTGTGACGTGTGTCGAGTCTGAAGCGTGTGAAGCGTGTGACGTGTGTGACATGTGTCGAGTCTGAAGCGTGTGACGTGTGTGACGTGTGTGACGCGTGTGACGTGTGTGACGTGTGTAGAGTCTCCTGCACACACATGTTCATATTTGTTCTCGTTCACACACGGTGGCTGCTGTGGCACATACTATTTCACACATTTACTGAAGCTGAGGCGTGGACAGAATGACTTTCGAACACTAACCGCCTGATCTGGGGTCGGGCATCTGTTTCTTCTGCTTGAGTTTGACGTGTAAAAGCACAAATGGAGCAAAAAAAGAGACAAACTGGAAACTGGGACTTTAGTTCTGCCTCTTTGCCTTAATCTTTCTTTCGCCTTCTGCTTCAGTGATGAAGTTTCTGTGGTTTGATGTGAGTCTGCAGCAGATTTAAGGTTTGCACTGAAGAATCCAATAGGCTCCAAGGCTAAAACAAAATATTATTTATTTATTCAAACTTTATTTAGTTACTGTCTCTAAATGAAAACCAAAAGAAGTTCTTTATGTTATTTGTGGATATAAAAATGTAATATAAAATAATTTTAAACATTAAGAAGCTTTCAGCTTCTTTTAAAAAACAGAAAAGTGTCAAATATTTACTGGTCATTTATATTTTCTATGTGATTCAGTGTGAATCTGCTGCAGCGTTGGTGCCTTCCTTTGAGCCATATTCACTTTGTACAAACTCAAATTTCTGTGGGACGTTCTCTGGTCACATGACCTGGGCGTGGCTTTGTGCTCGTTGATTGGAGCACGATTTTTATAAAAGACTTTAATCAAAAGACTGACGTTTACGAATGTGTCACTTTGGGGAAAAATATACAATTATTTTTTATAGATTTTGTTCTGAAATTGCATTGTAACTTAAGTTTGACTTTATCTTAAAACAGGTAGTTTAGCCCTGAGGGGGAAAAGGGAACAACATATAAACTCATAAATAATTAGTTTTTGTACCATTTGTTTTGCCTTGGTGCATCTGGGCCACAGGAGCTGCTGGAAAACCTCATGTCCATAAAAACAAAAATCATTCAGATCAAGTTTTCTTCCAAAGTGATGTTTATATTTTGTATGACTTTTTTTTTCTTTTTTTTAAAAATCAAACTGTAAAAAGGTTTTAAACGTTTGATTATGTGTAAAATGATAAATAAATATAAGTGATATTTAAGATGAAAGGGAAGTGAAGATGTTGGTGATGAAGAAATAAAGACGACTGAGTCCAGTTTGCTGTAGTTTGTGTTGAACAAACGAGCTTCACAAAATCATTTGTGACCAGAGTTTTATGGAAACTGGACAAACAAAGACGTTCATCTGCTCTTCTGTTCTGATCGTTTATTCTGTGAACTGGTCTCCTCAGAGTGATCGGCTCTAATCAACTTTACAGTCAATAAGTTGGCATAAAAAATGTGAAAAGCCAGAATATCACCAGGGGTCGCGCGTCAGACGATGTGGGGCGCCCCCTGGTGCTCGGGACGGTTTTTGTTTTTTTACACACTGCCCTTAAACGAACCTGCACTGTTGGCTGAAGATGAAAACTATCATGGAGTAAAATATTATTATTATTATTATTATTATTATTATTGTATGTCTGAAGTGTCGCCCTCTGCTGGAGCTTTGGTCCACATATTGGCCTGTGATACTCGTCCATCTCTAAAGTCCAGTAACACAATGTTTCTTAAAGATGGATTGTGTAACTTTTCCGGAGCTTTTGTCTGGAGGTTGTTGTTTGTCTGTTTGGTCTTAGACCTTTTTATCTTCATGGAGACCAAACAAAAGTCACAGGTCAGATCCATGGAGATGCAAACCCACCAGAGTCAAGGTATTTCTGAGTGATAAAACCTGTAATTGAATAAATGTAAGTGGAGCTGTTTAAAGTCACACTGTGGAACATTCCAGGCAGAACTCTGACACATCCATAGAAACAAGCAGGTGCACCTTTTTAGAGCCTTTTATTTATTTTATTTTTTTGATGACTTGGAGCAGCTGCGTCTTGAATCTCTTCTTGGGTTTATTTTACGGGTGATTGTGTTCTTCTTTTTGGACACATTTTTATAAATGGCATCAGCACTTCCCCAGTCTCAGTTTGTCTGCTCCTCTTTCCTCGTCTTTTATATCAATATTCCAGCTCTGACTCTGCATGGCTTCCCCTTTACACAGCGCTGTGTCTTAACACCGACCTTATAAACACCAGTGACACTTTCTGACTGTGGCTCTGAACCTGCAACTCCTTCATGTTTCATGATCATGTTTTGGCTTCATTTTTGCAGAGCTGTAAATGTCATTTTCATTTGGTAAGTTTAGTTCTGACTCCTCTGAGTTCTGAGTCTAATGCAAATGAAAGGGTTTGTGTTTCAAACAGAAAATGCTCCACCTTGTGATGTCATGAGGTGATATAGGAAGTGCTCCACTGTGTTTTTAAACTCCACACACCTTCACTAGGAACATTTGAATGATTTCAGACCTGGACCTGCTAATCTCGACTGAACAGAAGTTAAAAAGGAGCTGTTAACTTAAAAACTTCACTTCGTGGCATCACAAGGTGGAACAAAACATTTGGAGCTTTGGGGATGCAGATCTGGGACGTGGGATTAGTCCAACATGTGTGAAGGAAACTGAACAACTCCAGGTTTGTTTGTGATGATTAAAAGCTCACAGGAGTCACTTTTGAGTCATACAGGACCTTCAAAAGTAAAGAAGAACAACTAGAGTGACAATATTTAGACTTGGGTCATGACGGCCTCAGTTTAGACCAGGACTAACCCCAGAACTAAACCAGGACTAGACCAGGACTAGAACATGACTATTAGTCCTGGTTTAGTCCTGGTTTAGTCCTGGTTTAGTCCTGGTTTAGTCCTGGTTACAGTGCTGTTCCACACTCAAAGTTAGATTGATTAGATTTAGACTTGGATTACATCACAATATAATAGAATAACAACTAACAATATAAATGGTAATAACATTTAATATAAGAGGCAAAAATAACCAGAGACGTTTCAGATTCACATGTGGAAGCTCCTAAACAGAGAGTCAGATGTTTGTAGTTTTAAGATGATTAAAATGATTAAAATAGCCTCATGGTCTCATTTCTTTCTGGTCCTGGTGTTTCTCTGTCGTTTGTCTGATTTAAATAATGATTCATTTTCAGGTTCATGAATCAGATCGTGTGATTTTAGAGCCACTTGGGACTCTGGGTTTTTACATGTTGAGTCTTGTTTGGTCCTGGTTTATAGTTTTAATTGACTTTATTTATTTATTTGTTAGTTATTTATGGAAGTTCCCGCTGTCGTCCCCGGGCAGGTTGATGTTAAAGTTCATAAATCTGCTTTAGTCTTGGTTTAGTTTTATTTAGTCTTTATTGTGCTAAAGTGACTCTTGTGAGCTTTAAACCGTGTTATAATCGTGTTATAATGTTGTTAAATCCTCAAAAACCGAGCCGTGGTTGTGTTTTGTTTCATTCACATGTCGTGTTCTAACACAGTTTAAACTCCCTGTTCCACCTCGTGATGTCATGAAGTGGGAGTTCCCTTTAACCTTTTGTCTGTAGAGTTTGGTGATTCTGGGGCTGAAATGACCCAAATGATTCTCATGAAGTGAAGTTTAAAAACACAGTGGAGCCCTTCCTGTATCACCACATGATGACATCACAAGGTGGAACAGAGAATTAAATATATTTAAGTGTGAAACATCTGTGAGTGAAACAAAACACCTCCAGAGATGTTTTGATGAGGAAACGACTTTATAACCGTCTGAAAATAGTGGGATCATAATTTAAGTCTTTCCTTTCATAGATAAATATATAAATATCTCCCTGGTCAGACCCGGTTTAGACCAGTTCAGACCTGCTTGAGTCTCACTCTGGTCCAGTCCCGCTTTAGACTCGACTCGGCCCTGCTGACGTGTGTTTGTGTGTTTGTGTTTCAGAGTCGGTGGGAAACAGAAAGGATCATAAAGGAGACGAAGCTCAGACAGAATCAGATCCTCCTCAGATCCTCCTCAGATCCTCCTCAGGTCCTCCTCAGATCCTCCTCAGATCCTCCTCAGATCCTCCTCAGATCCTCCTCAGATCATCAGGGACGCTTCACTTCTGCAAACGACTTGGAAAAAGTTGATTCAAGTGAAGTAAAACGTCTCAACAAATCAACTACGAATCATCAGATTTAACATTGAAGGTGCTTTATTAACCAAAATAACTCTTTAAGCTTTAAACCAGGTTCTAATGGAGTTTTGTTTTATTTGCATGTTTGAGTAAATATGGGATTTAGTTTTCAGGTTAAATCTTTTTATCCTTTTACCTTTAGTTTATCAGATGTTTGTCCATTTGAGAAAAGGACTCACTTCAGTTTGCAGGATTTGTTTCTTGATGATCATTTATCTTGCAGACAGATTTGTCTCTTTCTTTGGTAAATGTGATTTTTCCCACAGGCCAGAGCTGTGATTAACACCAGTCAAGTTAAGTCGGGTTAAGTTTGAGTAGGTGAAACAAAAGTCACGTTGTTTTGTTTTGTGTGATTCTTTTTTCTGTATCGACTCTTGGAGCTCAGATGTTCTGGAGAAAAGAGGCGACTGCAGAGGAAAGTTTGAATCTGAATATTTCAGGATGAAATAACTTGATTAAAAAATACATGAAATGGAAATAATTGTGAAAAAAGTATTAATATGTTGTTGTAGAAAAAAGTATATATTTCTCCTGAAGAAAAATTGATTTAATCCATTGGTGAAGCTCGATGACTAGACCTGCTCTGGTCCAGAGACCCACAGCCCCTGACCAACAGTATGACCAGAACTGCCCCAAGTGCCCAGAGCCTCTCTCCTTCTTCTCAGTCTTTCTTCTTCTCTCCCTCAGAGCTTCTCAGAGCTTCTCAGAGCTTCTCCTTTTCTTTTCTTTTCGCCAAGAGCCTCTGAGCTCTGAGTTTCTACAGAAATACAAGTTCCAGCTCAAAGCAGAGACACAGACGTCCTCGTCCAATTCACTCACATTTGAGGAGCTAAAACAACTCAGGACGTCCTGGAGACTGAGTCTGCTGAGGCTTTCCACATGTTAACGACAGGAACAATTAACCTTCATTTACACAAAGGCAGAGAGAAAAATCTTTCCACAATTTAAATTTCCATCACAATGTGACAAGTGGGTTTGACTTTTCAGCATAATTCAGACAAAATGAAAGTTGAGAAATTCAGATAAAAAAACTCAAATTTCCAAAGTTATGAAAACACAACCACAGCTCCAGGTTTGTGTTTGTGAGGAAAAAACAACATCAGAACATCAGAAAATAACCGGAGCCTTTTAAAGTCCCTGATATGAGTTTTGATTCTGAACAGTTTCAGTTTCACACAAGCTCCGTCCTCCCGTCACTCGTGAACAATCGAGATGCTTAAACTCCAAACGTAAAAGCTCGAGGAGGATCAGCGGCGTCGGCAGTGATGTGTCGTTGTATCGGCTCCTGTGGTGAAGAGGAGCTGAGCCCAAAGGCAAAGCTCTGGATTTACCGTCTACAAAAGGACCAGATCACAGATACAAGCGTCGAAATGAGTTTCTCCTCAGGAGAGACAGAGTGAGGAGCTCAGTCACACAGAGGAGCTCGGTCACACAGAGGAGCTCGGTCACACAGAGGAGCTCAGTCACACAGAGGAGCTCTGTCACACAGGAGGAGCTCAGTCACACAGAGGAGCTCAGTCACACAGAGGAGCTCTGTCACACAGGAGGAGCTCGGAGTAGAGCCGCTGCTCCATGTGGAGAGGAGGAACTGAGGAGGCCCCGAGCATGTCCCACCAGGAGGAGGCTCCGGGGAGACCCAGGACACACTGGAGGGACCACGTCTCCTGGTCTGGGACCTCAGGTTCCCCTGGAGGAGCAGGAGGAAGTGTCTGGGGTGAAGGAGTCTGGGAGTCCTGCTCAGACTGACGCCCCCGAGACCCCAGAGAAGAAGAAGAAGAAGATGAATGTATCAAACACCAAAGTGACCTCCAGATTTGATTTTGACTCTGTTTACATTTGTTTAAACTCTTTTGATTATTTCTTTGTAATCGTGTGTAAATTGTTCTTTTATTTTAATTCAGCTTAAGGTGCTTTAAATTATTACGTTTTTATTATTTCATAAATTTACCATTTAAAAGAACCAAATGAGCCTCTGACACTTGAGCTAATTCTTTTGGTCATTTTATTACGATACAAATTTTCTTTTTGATTTACCAAACAGTGAACAAAAATGTGCCTTAAAAACCTTATTGATCAAATAAATATATATGAATATATTCATTTATGTGTCAAAGTATTTTACAAGTTTTTCATAATATTTCTTAGACTTTCTAGATCTTTAAAATGTGGCTGAAGTTCAGTCCAGAGTCTCCAGACACGTGAGCCCCAAACGTCCTGATGCTGTGAACAAAACCCTCACCCTCCACAAACTTATTCTGTCTAAATAAAACTTTCACATTTAAATCCTCTGACACTGGGTTTGTTTTGGTGTTTGTTCATTTGTAAATGTCCGTAACATCTCAGGAGGCTTCTCCATCTACACTTTATGACTTTTATTATTCTTCACTCGCCTTGACTCACGTCTGAGCTTCAGTCTCGTCCTCAGGGTTTAATATGACGTTCACTTTGCAGCTCGAACAGCTTCAGCTCTTCTGGGAAAACTGGCCACAAGATTTAGGAGAACGATTATGGGACTTGTGTCCAGTCTTCCTGAAGCATCTGTGAGGTCACAGACTGATGGACAAAAGGCCCGACTCTGCTCCAGTTTATCCCACAGGTTTAGTGTCGGATCGAGGTGAGGACGGTGCAGGTTTGTCAAGCTCATCGCACCAAACTCTCTTGTGTCTTTGGGCCTTGTTTTGTGCACTGCTCAGTCGTGTTTTAGAGGCTGGAGGACGGAGGCTGGAGGATGGAGGCTGGAGAATGGAGGACGGAGGATGGAGGATGGAGGACGGAGGATGGAGGCTGGAGGATGGAGGACGGAGGACGGAGGCTGGAGGATGGAGGATGGAGGCTGGAGGATGGAGGATGGAGGATGGAGGGTGGAGGATGGAGGATGGAGGATGGAGGGTGGAGGATGGAGGATGGAGGATGGAGGACGGAGGCGTCTCCAAACTGTTCCCACAAAGTTGGGAGGATGGAATTGTCCAAAATCTCTTGGTCGGCTGAATCGTTCCGAGTTCTCTTAACTTGAACTATGGCCCAAGCCCCCGTCACACCGGGCAGATGTGGTCAGACCAGTGACGTTCTCCTGGAACCACCGACCCCAGACTGGTCCATCAGGTGGAGAAGTGAGACTCCAGGGGCTTTAGACCAGTGCATCTGGTGCTTTGCACTTGGTGATTTACGGTTTATCTTTAACTGGAATTAAAACTAATCCAAATGATGTGGTGGACATCACAGATGGAGTCTGGGATGGTCATTTGGTTCTAGATTTCTCTTCTCAAGTTTTAGAAATGCACCTTAAAGTCTTTGTGTTCATGTTCTCTGGGGAAATGACCAAAACTCATTTAACAGTGACGTTTGCAGCTTTAGGGACAAAGGCCTTTTGGATCATTGCTCTGCTGAAGACCACGAGCTGCTTCTGGGTCATAATGTCACATTATGAGTCGGTTTGTTTTAATCCAGTGAGCCCAGAGTGACTCTGGTGCCAGGGTCACTCTGGTGCCAGGGTCACTCTGGTGCCAGGGTCACTCTGGTGCCAGGGTCATGGTCCAGAACATGTCCAGATATGAGCTCGGGTCACGGTGACTCGGCTCTACTCAGAACCACAACACATGGAATTTTACATTTGATACAAGTAAATTGTGGCTCACACCTGCTGCTGTGAGGATCATGTTTCCATGAGCAGAGTCGCTCTGGTGTGTTTGGACACACACACACACACACACACACACACACACACACTGTCACACAAGTGTTTGGACACACACTCTGTCCGAGTGTGAGTAACATGTGTAATGACTTGATGATGACCGCTGGTCTCCTCTCTCCCACTGGTCAGATAAACACTGGGCTCTTTTTGAACTCACACACTTAGTGTAAGAGAATTAGGCCCACGTTACGTTTTAAGCTTTTTTTGGTGATGTCCAACAAAACATGTGATAAAAGTGATAAAAGAATAAATCAATCTGAAATAATAATGAGGCCAAATAAGCGGCTTAACTAAACTAACTAATGCAAAACATCTGCTGCACAAACACTTGAATTATGACTTTAAAGAGTTTAAATAGTTTAAAGAGTTTAAAGAGTTTCTACATTTGCAGTTTTCAGCAGACACAGCTCCTTTTGTGGCGCCCCCTTGTGGCCCTGGGGCCTCACTACATCCACACTGCACAGTGACCTCCACAGCTCTGCCCTTCAGAGGGACTGCTGCTGCATTCTCCTCTAATCTGTGTGTGTAAGTGTGTGTGTGTGAGT